>JASCZW010015280.1:0-20942 GCA_034211315.2 Aedes japonicus | reverse complement strand
CCACCGACAAACCGACATGAAACTCAATCTTCACTGTTGATCGAGAATCCATAACGGTCGATTCAAATGTGCAGCGATCTCATCTGTCAAAACCTATAGAATCATTTTATCTAGATCAAATAAATGTGTCCAGATTTGCTCAGACATGAACCTTCTTACCAAGTTCCCAAGCATGTTCGTGGCTTCAATAAACGTTCTCGGCGAACACGAAGATAGATGTCAGTAATATGATTTGAACAAAAATATTAAGACAATTTCTATTGTCATTCATGTCGGTTTGTCGGTGACCATGCGACACTAATATTACTACAAGTTTCATCGATTCACTTGTACATGCAAGCTCCTTGGGCCGGACCTTGTAGGACCGACATGAATGACAATAGAAAATGTCTCAATAT
Organism: Aedes japonicus; assembly: GCA_034211315.2. NCBI lineage: Eukaryota > Metazoa > Arthropoda > Insecta > Diptera > Culicidae > Aedes > Aedes japonicus. The sequence goes on along the minus strand of JASCZW010015280.1, from coordinate 20,544 downwards.
TTCTGTTCAAATCATATTACTGACATCTATCTTTGTGTTCGCTGAAAACGTTTATTGAAGCCACGAACTCTCTTGGGAACTTGATAAGAAGGTTCATGTCTGAGCTATTCTGGACACATTTATTTGATCTAGATAACATGATTCTATAGGTTTTGACAAATGGGATCGCTGCACATTTGAATCGGTCGTTATGGATTTTTGATCAATAGTGAAGATTGAGTTTCATGTCGGTTTGTCGGTGATACTTTTACATTTTCAGAGCCTAATTTGACCACGGATGCTTAATAAGAACTAAAATGTTTTTAAAAATAGGCATTTCTTATCGATACTTGGTTGCTTCTGAAGATGGCTATGATGGAATCCAGAACAATCGTTTATTTTGTGAGTAAAGTGACACATCATGAATTCATTACACCTTGCACAAGATGAAATAAAAAACAAAGTAGTAGGGTAGAAGTGCACAGATATTCGAGACTTCAATATAAATCAAATAAATCAATGGGAAGCTAAACACCAGGGCTGATGCAGATCTAGCCGGTATCAGCTCTCGTAAACCACACCGTTCAACATGTCCATGATACGTGCCAAAAGCCAATAGGAGCAGATCGAAGCACTAACTATATAATTTATTATCGGACGATAACTACTTCATGTGCATTTCGGACCCAGCTCGAAAACAACCTCCACCAGCTAATCCCGTCAATCCCGTCAATAACTATTCATCGGGCTGCGTTCACGCATAATATTGCTACGATTCAAATGTACCCGTCGTCGTCGAAAGCTGCACGTTCTGGCCTCGTTGGTCAGTGACATTCGATTGGGTCGGATGCTTACCCCGCGTAAGCCAATAAGGTCAACCACCACGGTTCAGTAAATGGACAGATATTGGTTAGTCCGACCTGAGTCTGCCCTGTGATATGTCTACGATACGTATGGAAATGGCATATGTTGAAATGAATTCGACCGCACGCCACACTACTCCCATCTGTTCGAGATTATAGCGGCCGGCCGTTCGGGTGGATTACATTCCGGATCCTAGCGTGTGGTATGAATGTGATATATTGCGATGGAAGTGAAACGCCACGGAAAGTTTGTATTAAAATTAAATTTCGATATATTTACTCTTTCTCGCTTCGTCACGTCTCCTTCTCTCGACTTAGATCAACGATGATAAAATTTTGTCCATTAGCATTAAAATTCAAACATTATACTATCTTTTGACGGAGAAGATCAACTGCACTTACAGACTATGAAGATTGTTTTCCTTCTGGTTCACGGCCTACTTTGTACACATAAAAATATGGACCATAAGGGTTGAGGGGTCTTAAAATTAGCTTGAACCCCAGTTGTATAAATAAAACAAGGACTAGTTGCTAGTTATTTCTCTCACGAGACCTTCCAACTGGTTTGTGTATTTATTTACTAACTTTGCACAGCAGCTGTCATTCACAGTTTGATAAATTACACAAAGCTGTATGCTTAACGCCTAATTCTAAAGCAGAAATGTATCCAAGTGGAAGAATGTCACCGTTTTCGAGGAAGAAGATCCCTTCGACGAAGGAAACAATGAATTTATTGCCAATTAATTAAATACCGAATGCCCTCTTCTTTCAATCATTTGCAGACGATGCCGATGGTAAGCATTGGCGTAACTATGTTGGAGTAGTAGGAGGGGGCATTACCCTATTTATGAAGAAATAAACTACCGGTGTAGGAACGAGAGCTGTGGTATTATTTAATCGATTTTCTAGCAACATTAGGAAGGGATCGCCCTCCGACCACCCCATACTTACGCCAATGATGGTTGGGAATACCTCTCCGGTATTTCGAGGACCATCGTTTTTGATTAATTACGATAAATTCACTGCTGGGCTCGAATCGCACGGGTAGTGATGGGTTTGGAGGAAAACGGGGAAGCTTGTTCCACTTGTGATTCATGATTTATTAATTCGCTAAGCTGCAGGTAAATAATACCGACTAAGGTGATAATGTGCTAATTGGTTGGCCAATTTGTGCGGGTGCTCCTGAACGGGTGCTATGTTTAAATTTGCTGCGCGTAAAAGGTGTGTACCTGACACCAGCGTGTCTGTACAGTTGCGGAAATTTTATGTATAACATTGGATCAAACGCCTGAATCAAACCAGCGGAGAAAAAAGATCAGGGAATGATTTAATCTGGAGAATATAATCGTGGGAATAGAGGGCAAGGCTACGCCTGCTTAGACACCTTTCAAAGCGGAACTCATCTCAACTTAACAAAATTGTGAACTATATGACAGGCAGGGATGCCATATTCACAGACATGTCTGTACATTTGCAGACTTTTCATATTTTTTGCAGACTTTTTTTAACGATTCAGACATTTAGCATACATTTTATTTATGTTGCAGACTCTTACCGACATTCTAAATATTTTTTTAAATTTCTAATAAGGTTATTCTCTGAAGTTCGGATTTAGAACGTACGAGGATCTGAACAGTAGATACGGTAAGGTGCTTTGTTGAAATATTTTAAAATATCGTAGGTATCATTTTAAGTAAAAAATCTACGCAGAAACGAAAAGAGACACAGGGGGCCTGGAGATAAGTATCGTATAGGCCCTTTCCGAGGGTAACATGGAGTCCCAGCTTAAGGTAGTGGTCAATCAAACGCGTGTTCAATCCCATGCGAAAAATTACTGTCAAAGCGTTGATAAGCACTGGCAACACTGTGTTTGTGTGAGTTAGTATTGTTTTTATAACCGTCCGATTTTATTATTATTTTTCGTCGATATATGCTTTGCCGTTATTCGTGATTTCGATTATTTTGTCCGCGTTGTGATATTCGGTCTGTGCATAGATAGTGGAGCATTGTGTTGTTATCTGCAAAAATCAATAGTTTTTAATATTTAAATCGAAGCGTAGAAAATGTTCCGATCGATTGGTGCAAACATTTTGAAAATCAATCGTGGAATGACTTAGTTATTAACGTTCAAAACCTATATATTTTTCGTGACGCTCCAAATTTTCGCAATTCGAACGTGTACCCCAGTATTGAAAACACAGACGTAGTCCTACGTCAAAACTCAACCGATCGCTGCTTTATTCAACAACAAAACCATCTTGCACCCTCTCATCGCCCTTCGTCCGTTGAAAAATCAGGAAGCTTTCTGCGGTATAACACTTGCTGTGTAGTATACCCATAGGCGAATACCATGGCATGCAAATGTTGCCAGAAGTTTGTTTACGACAATGATCGTATCATTTGTCGAGGATTTTGCGGGGAGTCATTTCATGCAATTTGCGCACAGGTTGACTTCCCCTTGAGCGTGCTTCGATCACACGAAAAGAATATTTATTGGATGTGCGATGACTGTTCCACGATGTTCACTAACTGCCAATTTCGCAACATCATGTGCCGCAGTGAGAAGGAATCTTAGTGGTTTACCTGAATCGATTAAATCAATTCAGGACGACATCATAAAGCTTAGCTCGGTGGTCACAACCCTCGCTTCTAAGGTTGATTCGAAGCCTCACACACCGTTCCGTCTCAACTCTAGTGGCTCAAGATGTCATGAGTGGCCAATAAATGCGTCGGTTAATTCGCCGAAGCGACGTAGAAGTGAAAATGGTGATCGTCCGATGTCGATTGCAGCAAACGAATCGAGTTGCGGGACTAAGTTGGCCTGTAGCACCATTAAAATGGTCTAGACCAACCGTAATTTCGTCTGGATACATCTGTCTGCTTTTCATCCGACTACGACCGAACAGTTAATTTCCGACTTGCCTTCATCTTGAATGCCTTCATCTGACCATCGACCATAATCCGAAGGTGGTAAAACTTGTTCCAAAAGGGAAAGATTTGTTCACGTTGAATTTTGTCTCATTCAAAGTGGGAGTAGACAAAAATTCGGAGAAGGAAGCATTGTCCTGTGATTCTTGGCCGTAAAACGTTTTCTTCCGGCCCTTCGAGGATGATAAAGCTAAAAAAGTGACCCGCATCGTAAAGTCCTCGACGGTGGAACCACAAAATCAACCAGCTCCTCTTGTGAACGTCTCAGCTACGGATCAACCTTGCCCGATGCTCAGCTAATGTCACATGTTTCAACACCGGGATGCACGCGACAAGGCTCTTTGGATGCCCCCTCTGCCCTCGTCTCAGTTGTACCACTTTCAAAAACCGATCGTCAGCTCTGTTCCCAGTGTTCCCGCCACCATAGTCATCCCGGTATTGAGTTCCGGGTTCCAGAGGGGGTCTTCCAGCCTGTTATCTCAGGCAAGTACGCGTGTAATTCCAGCTTTTCGCTTCCTGAATATCTTCCAATTTCCAGCTTGTACGAAGAGTTACCCGATTTAGAGACGAATCAGTGCACATCACATCCGAGACGCATCGTGGAAAGCACTTTGGAAGCCCCCGGTTCCTCTGCACCAGTCGCGCCAATTCTGCCTGGGATTTCATGGAAATTAACTGACAGTGGGTTTCTATTTCCCGATGCCAATCATTCTGTCATGCATTCCAATGCTTCGTTCCTTCTGGACAATTACAGCTCAGCCACTCTCTCCCAAATCAATCATGTCACCAACCAGAACCTCTGTTTCGTGAGAGCCCAAGATACCGCTCCATTCTTATGCGAAGCTCCCTCTCCTCTAGTGACACTAACTCTTCATCATCCGCCTTTACTGGTCACGTTACGCTCGAAGCTGGAACATGACTTCGAAATCTCACCTGCCACAGTTTCCTACGATTTTGTTCGTGCCAATCATCGTAATATCACCGAGTTACTCTCGCATTTCGATTGAGATAACACTTTGGATACAGTCAATGTCGAGTCAGCCGCTCAAACGTTTTCCAACGTTCTGGCAAATGTCATAGACAGACACGTTCCAAAGAAAATCCATCGTCATACGTCTCGTCCACTTTGGCAAACGAGCGAACTTCGTCGCTTGAAATCTGGCAAGAAAGCTGCCCTCAGAAAATTCACAAAGCACCGGACACTAATTCTAAGTCGTCACTATGTAAGAATAAATAACGAATACAAACGAGTCGCGAAACGTTGCTTTCTTCAATATCGGCGTGGAATACAGAGAAAGCTCAAGTCACGTCCTAAACAATTCTGGAAATTTGTAAACGAACAACGCCACGAAGTAGGCCTTCCGTCGTCTATGTCGCTTCACGGCAACAAGGCTTCCACCCCGCAGGGTATTTGCCAGCTATTTTCCGAGAAATTTTCTAGCGTTTTCACCGAGGAGACATTGAGACATTAGACTTGCGGCCAGCTACGTTCCCCTTGCCGGTCAAACCTTGGGCCAAGTCGACATCGATGCAGAGATGATAATCAAGGCCTGCTCAAAACTCAAATTATCTCATAATCCTGGGCCGGATGGAATTCCTTCGTACTTTCTCAAACTGCACTTGGATAGTTTGTTGCCCCCGCTGCTGCACGTTTTTCGACTATCTGCGACTGTCGGTATTTTTCCTCACTGTTGGAAATTTGCGCACATGTTTCCAGTACACAAAAAGGGTAGCAAACGGGGTTGAAACAAAAGGGTTGAACCGCCGCATAGCTATTGCCAAACTGGACAGGTTTGGGATCAACGGATGCCTGCTGCAATGGTTTCAATCGTACCTCACTGACCGTCATCTGGCTGTAGTCATAGGAGATTGTCAGTCTCACATGTTCAAAGCCACGTCTGGTATACCGCAGGGTAGTCACTTGGGACCGTTGATTTTTTTTTATCTACTTCAACGACGTAAATTTTGCTTTCGAAGGACCTCGACTATCATACGCAGATGACCTAAAACTCTATCTTCGAGTGCACTCACTCGACGACTGTCGCTTTCTTCAACGTCAGCTAAATGCTTTTGCCGACTGGTTCACTTTGAATCGGATGGATGTCAACCCGGCCAAATGTACGGTTATCTCGTTTTCGCACAAGAAACAGACTATTTTATTCAAGTATGTCTTGTTGGGCACCGAAATTGAGCGCGTCAGTCAAGTCAAGGACTTAGGAGTAATTCTGGATACCCAACTCACCTTCAAGCAGCATATCTCGTACGCTGTCGGCAAAGCCTCCTGCGTTCTGGGGTTCATCTTTGCTAAAGACTTCACGGACATCTACTGCCTCAAATCGTTGTACTGCTCCTTGTGTCGTTCTATATTAGAGTATTGCTCGGTTGTGTGGACTCCTCATTACAACAACGGTGTCGTTAGAGTAGAGGCTGTTCAACGACGGTTTTTGAGATTTGCGCTACGTAAACTACCGTGGACGGATCCCTATCGTTTGCCAAGCTACGAAAGCCGTTGCCGTCTAATTAACCTGGAGTCCCTGTTAGCCCGTAGAGATACAGCCAGGGCTTTGTTCATCGCAGACATCTTGCAAGACCGCATCGACTGTCCTGATCTTCTGGAGCAAATCAATATCAACGTGCAGCCCCGAGCTCTGAGGAATAGTTCGATGCTGCGGTTACCTCCACAATTGGCGGTTTACAAAGACTTTTTAATAGGGTTTCCCCCTTGTTTGATTTTAACGTGACTCGCCAGATGCTTCGTCGTAAGTTTAGTCATTTTTTTAACGACGTGTCTAATTCGCATCGATAGTGTAATTTCTAGTTTGTATTATGTCATGACCATTAATGTACCGTTCTAGTTTAGCTTTAAGTAACATCATTGGGATTTGTATATAATCTGTTGATGAATAGAAATAAATATGTAATATTGGCCCTTTGCCACTAAGTCACAACAAAAAACAAGATTCACAACAATACAAATCCTATTTGTGAAATTTACCGTAAAAGAGGGGATGCTGAGAATTTAAACCAAAAAGCAATCAACTCTATCTGTCAACTTAACCATAAATACAACCCGCATAAACATAAACTATTTGCTGTATAGTCAAAACTGTGTTTCAAATGGAAGATATATAACCAAAATTATATTCTGATTGTTATGTGCGTGGAGTAACGATTATTATGTAGAAGGAGATGTTCACTCATCACCATGAGGCACCAAGGCCTTTTACCATCTGACATATTGTTAAAACTTTACATTGGAGATTGTTAGTTTATAGTTGTCATGGTTTCCGGATGCCACCTTTCAAACATACCCTAGAACTACTACCACAGAGAACAGACATCCAAACTAGAATATATTTCTCAAAAAAACTTGTGTAAGGATTCAAATTAAAATACGTTCAAACACTATTGCCATCTCTCGGGCTGTGGCCACTTGCGATTTTTAATCGAACATGGGTAAGATTCGTTGACCGTGCGGTGAAAGAACTGATCTGCCAAGAAAATTATGTTGATGAATAAGATTTCAAGCTGGTCAATGGGTGGCGATGCCAGCGCCGCCACGCTATTGCCAGTTCATTACGATAATGAAATGGCCGTTAAATTTCTTACACAGTTTTTGAATTTGACTTGGATGTCTGTTCTCTGTGATACTACTATTCAATTTCACAACCTGCCGTGCTCTTACGTACATAAGAAGTGTATCGAATATAAGCTATCCACATACATTTGCGTTGTACGCATGTATTTAATGGTTTTTTATGCTCTGAACACTGCATGCTGTGCGTTTGACTGTCAGCTTTCTTTTGTTTACTTGTTTGTGCGGTTCAAATTCTGCGTTTTCAAAATGTCGCGTATTGAAAAGGAAGTAAATATTAAGGTTCTGTACACATGGCTAAGTGAGAAGGGTATTACTACGCGAAAATTGGCAAAGCGGTTTGGAATTCATCATGCGAGTGTTAAAACCATCATTAATAAGTTTGGGGAACACTATTCTTTGGATGAGCTACCAAGAAGAGGCAGAAAACCCGGTTCTTCCAACCCGAAACTGGAGCACAAAGTGGTATCTCTAATCATGAAGAACAAATCAATGTCAATACGTGATTTGGCCAAAAAATCTGGAACGAGTGTCGTAATGATCCAGCGTATCAAGAGGCGAAACCACCTGAAGACCTACAAGAAGCAGAAAATCTCGAAACAAAGTGCAGAACAGAAGAAGCGAGCAGCAACAAGGGCCCGGAAATTGTAATCACGTCTTTTGCAGCGTCCGGATGCATGCGTTTTGATGGACGATGAGACCTATGCAAAGCAGGACTCAAAAACCCTTCCAGGTCCACAATACTTCACTGCCGTCGTTGGGGAGGATGTGAGCGATGCGGACAGGTCGATTCAAGTGGAGAAATTCGGTCGAAAGGTACTGGTATGGCAAGCAATATGTTCCTGTGGTTTTAAGTCAACTATTTTTTACACTACCGGAACTATAAATGCGGAAATCTATCGATCTGAGTGTCTCCAGAAGAGATTGTTGCCTTTATATAAGAAGCATAGTACACCTCCACTGTTTTGGCCGGATTTAGCGTCGGCTCACTATGCCAAAACCACTCTCAATTGGCTTGCGAAAAAGGGTATAGATTTCATTGAGAAAAATATCAATCCACCAAATTGCCCTCAGCTTAGACCAGCCAGACTCAGACCAGTAAGGCAGCTGGGAACATGCAGGAGTTCAAAAAAATTTGGGCTCAAGCGTCCAAGAAATGCAATGCAACACTTGTCCGGAACTTGATGAAGAGCATTCGATCCAAAGTTCGAAAATTCGTGAAGCAATAACTTAAATTTCATCCGGCCTTCATTATGTTCAAGTTTAACCTCGTACAATAAAGGATCAATTTTTTGTATGAATAAAATATCGGTTTTCAACATAATTTGAAAGAAAGTTTGTGGATAGCTTATTTTAGATACACTCCTTATCAACACTTTCTCTTCACAACTTTGTTTCTAGCACAAAATTGCTTTCCACTCTTAGGGTTGGATGTTCACAAGAAGGATATATCCAATTTTCAAACATGTCTTATCCTATTAAAAACAAAACGAACCTTCTAATTTCTAGTTTAAACGAACCGATTAAAATGAACATGGGCATCACCAGAGGCTTTTGAGGTGCAACAAGCAAACTAATGCTTAGCAAATGTGGTAGGATATTGACTAGGAGCTCGAGTTATTTGGACCACCAATACGCCTTGGGTCGGAATAACAAAAAGTAAATTTATTTTCTCGATTGAATACTATTACTTTTGTGATCCTAACATTTGCTCTGAAGCCCAGTCAGTTTCCACTCGGGGACAAATCAACAGTTAAAGTTATGAGCTATTGAAATAAATCTTATAACTCTGATTTTTTTTCCAAAGCACTACTGAACGCATCATTTCAGTACATTTGCTATAGGGATTTAGAAATATTCCCCTGAATTAGTACTGGATTTCTTAAAGTATAGAAAGAAATGACCCAGAACTTAGGGCACATCCTGGAAAGTTTAGAAGAAGACTTCCCATAGCTTCGGGAAGATAATTTCTAGAAGTTCCGAAAGAGACTTCCTCGAGAAAAAAAAACTTCTCCGATGGTCAGGTCAGAAACTTCTCAGAAGTATTGGAAGCAAGTAGTTCAACCAAGAAGAACCTTCAAAAATCCAGGACCGAACATTACCGAGGGTCAAGATCATACTTACCAGAATTTTAGGACACAGAACCTCCCCAAGAATCAGGAGAGCTTGAGGAAGAAGTGCAGGGAAGAGGACTTCTTTGAAGTTTGGAACTTTTCAGAGGTGTCGGAGTTCTTCTCAGGACGATGCGACGATAACTTCCCAAAAGTTCCGTAAAAAACTTCTCAAAAGTTTAGTTGGAAATGCTCAGAAGTGCTAGGCAGCTTTTACAAAGCTCAGAGGAGAACAATTCCACATTTCAGAATAAGGATTTCTCAAAATTCTTTAGAGAGATATAAATGAAATTTTCGAGGAGCATTAGGGGTACTTCCTTCTAATTTGAGCACGAATTTCCCAATAGTTCTCAGAAGTCCAGGAAGAAACTTGAAGAACAAATTTTATGGATTTTTCCTAGAAATTTTGGAGACGGCTTTCCCAAAGTGTCAATAAAATTTTCCTCGCAGTTTAGGATGGGACCAATCAGAAGTTTGGAAAGAATAAGCTCAGAAAAAACCTTCCTCAAATTTCAGGAAGACACTTACCAGAGAGGGCACTACCTGTAGAATCAAGAAAGAATTTTTCAAACAAAATCAGTAAAGAACTCCTCAGAAGGTCACAAGAGGACTTCTGAGAAGCTCCGAAGAGACCAAAAGTTAAGTTAGAACTACCCAGAATTGCTAGAGAGCTTCCCTAAAGTTTAGAATCGAACATTCCAGCATTTCAAAATGAGAACTTCTGAAAGTTCAGGAAATCCCAGAAATTAAGGTATATACTTTTGATAAAATCAGGAAGAAACTTTCCAGAAGTATAGTAACTTTCAAGTAGGTCAAGCTGAAATTTCTCAGAAATTCAGGAACAAACATCCCCGAAACTCAGAAGAATACTTCCTTGAAGTTCAGAAGAGAACATCTAGGAAGTAGTTCAGAAAAGAACTTCTCGGAAGTTCAGGAAGAAACTTTTAACAACTTGAAGAAGATTTTCCAAGAAATTGTGGAGAATCCTTTCCCACAAATTTTCTACGTAGTTCAGGATGGGACTTATCAGAAATTTAGAAAGTAACTATGTTCAGAACAAAAATTACCAAATGTGTCTGGACGGTAAGGTTGGCTTCTTAAATGTGAATTTCGAAGAAAATAAGGAGTGACTGCAAAGAAGTTGATGAAGATTTTTGTCTGAATTTCAGGAAGAAACTTCGCAGAATTTTAACAAAGAGCCTTGCAGAAGATCAGGAGAGAACTTCTCTGAAAGTCAAGAGATAATCGCTGACTTACCGAAGAAGCAGTGTATACAATAATAAGTCATATGACCATAATGATAAAGCTTGCTTCAGATAGAATTGGAACAAAAACAATTGCCTGTTTTTCAGTTATTTATTATTGAATTCAAGATCTTTTTTTATACAAATGTAGCGTTTTCTTCATACTTTTAAGAAAAAATACGGATAAAATTATTCGTCACGGTTTCGAAGGAATTCTCGAATTTTTCCTGTAACACGGCTCATTAGGCCGCGAACACCTTCTTCGTCCATCGTTTTAGCTATCTTATTCCACCAGGTCTTTATCTGATTGATTTCTTTGACAACCTTTCCCTTTGCCTTGAGTCTCCTCTTCATGATTGCCCAGTATTTCTCAATAGGGTGGAACTGGGGGCAGTTGGGTGGGTTACGGTTTTTCGGAACAACCTGGACCCCTTTCTCTGCATACCATTCTTGAACGACTTTGCTGTAATGACAGCTTGCCAAATCTGGCCAAAACATTACGGGGTGGTCGTGGGATCGAATGAACGGAATGAACGTTTTTGGAGACACTCTTTATGGTATAGTTCCGACGTTATTGTCTTATTTGTAACGGAAACTTTCGTTTTTTTGCCACAGCTGCAAATGCCCTGCCAAATCATGAATTTTCGTGCAAATTTGTCGGCAAAAATAAATTTAAATTTGGCTGGAACATCCCCCCCAGCCGTTGCCAAATAATATGTTTGACCTGGGATTTGCCGAAGTCAGCCATGACATAGGTTTCATCGTCCATCAGAAGACACCCGTCGAACTTGGTCAGCACCTGGTCGTATAGCTTCCGAGCACGGATTTTGGCCACACTATTCTGTTTTATGGTCCGATTTGGCTGTTTGCTAGCTCGATACGACTTGATTCCTTCCCGGAGTCGAGTTCTCCTCACGATCCTATGGGCAGCACCGAATTTTCTGGCCAAATCACGGTCCGACAGATTGGGATTCCTCTTAATCGTCTTCAAAATCTTACCACGCAGTTTCCGGTCGACAGTTCCACTCCGACGATTGGCTTGAGGCTTCCGAATCGTCGTCAATGTTTCCTTATACCGTTTGATAACGCGCCATACGGTATTTCTGGGCAATTTCAGCTGTTTAGCTAGCCTAGATGAAGACCACAATGGGTTTTCCAAATAACTGTGCACAATTTTTTCCCTTCTTTCGGTTTCCATGTTGATTGTTTACAAAGTACAGTCGATTTGCGGAATGTCAAAAATACGTGAAGCTGACAAAATTCCCGACACGTGGGCGCCAAGAACTTACAAATCCGTCCACCAGGAGCGCCACAATATGAGCAAAAGTTTGTTAAAATTCTAAATGAAGCAAGCCTTATTCATCACTCATGACACCATAATAAAATATGGTACACACCATCTGCCCAACCGTTCACATCATACTATGAGGACACACACTCATGCAGGAATTGCCATTCCTTACTTTCCATCTCACATCGTTTGGAAGATTTGATCAGTAAGAAAATTTCCCTGAAGTTTAGCTTAGAAGCATAAAAAAAATTCTAAAAGTGTATCAATATATCCATGAAGTTTTCGAGAATGCTTCGAAAGTTCAGAGAATCCACATATATAAAAATGAATTTCTGTATGTCTGTCTGTCTGTCTGAACCTTGTAGACTCGAAAACTATATATATATTTTATATAGAGAGGTTTTTGGGACTGTGGGAGGTTTTTATGATAGTCAGAGACCCCTTCCTTCCCTGAAAGGGGACTCCTTTTTTAAAAACAAACTAAAAAAACCTTTTAAGTGTCATTTTAGTGTTTTCTTCACTAATGAAATGAAAATAAAAATTTTGAATTCTACTTTATAATGTATGTAACGGAAAAATTACTCTGTCATTTATTGATTGTTATCCAAAAAATAAGTCTGCTGAATTTATCAAATGAAAACTAAACTAAAATACAAAACTGGAAAGAACGTTACAGGGGGAAAAAAATCGATAGAAAATTGTGTCATCAAAAAAATAACTGGCAACCCTGCTCACAAGTGAGTGTGGGTTGAACGCAATGACATATATATATATATATATAAGGTCTGGCGCAGTAGCCACAACAATATTAGTGAAATGAGCAAAACTCGCTCATGACACTAATACCACTGCACTCCTTGCGCACGCTACACAAAAGCTCGCAAAGTGTTACGTCATACTATTTATTTTGATTCATTCGCTCCGTGATTGTTTATTGTATGCGCTATAAAACGCTATATTTTTCAACCGATTCCAGCCTACCGATGATGGAAAATTGGCTCTATATCGCTACTCGATTGTTAAGTCACAGCGTTTGAAAGCTTGTGCGGCAAAAATGCAATTACCTCATTTAAATTCACTATAAATGATCCATGTTGTCGAGAGGAAATGCTTCTGCTCAATAAATGGCATTTGTATCATGATTATTATCACAATTTAGCCTTCTTAATAAACGGTTGAACCGATTTTTTTTTATCTGAACCTATGCCCGCCAATAGAAAGTTCAATAGTGTTACGTCATCACTCGTCGGCTCAGCAATGTTTACATTATTTTTGCTTTCAATACAAGCAAACAGTGCGTTGCCCCAGACCTTATATAGACGTCATTGGGTTGAACGAACGGTGAAAGCAGTATTTCGACGAGCACCTGAACGAAAATGCAGGTGGCACGGTAATAAATCTACGAACACGGGCAGAAGATGATAGAATTCTGACCCCAACCTTCCAGGAAGCTAAGAAGGAAATTGGTCGGTTAAAAAACAACAAAGCCATTGATGTTAACCAACTCCCGAGCGAGGTATTAAAATACGGTGGTAAAGCACTGGCAATGGCACTGCTGCGCTGGGTAATTGACAAAATCTTGGAGGAAAAATATTTACCGAAGGATTGTAGTAGAGGATCGTGTGTCCCATCTACTAAATTAGTGGCAAGCTGGACTACTGCAATTATCATTCAATCAAGCCACTGAGTGCCGTCTACGAATTGTTCTCCTGAGTGCCCGTGTAGATTATCGCGATTCGGCAAGTGCTGCAGAAATGTCGTGAATAGAACGTGCCCAGCACTCAATCACCAAAGATCACGAGAAACACGGGCACCTCCTGCTAGAAAAATTGAATCAATGAAGTATTGCAGTCCGAGTACCAGTACATTAGCTGAAATACGTTTTTTCTGTCTATGTCAGATTTGTATTATCAAACAATATTTTGAATTATAATAAATTGTCTGAAAGAGAGATTTCTTCGTTATTTTCCGAGAATATCTTAAAGCCCGATTCATAGTAAATTTGGACGCATTCCAGTGATCATTACTCAAGAATTAAACAATATATTGGGTGTTCCGAACAAAATTTGGTCGACTTAAACTTGCCGCATCCTTTCATCGTGCATTAAAAATATTTGCACAACCCTCATTTTAGAGATGTGTGCGTGTAGCATCATGCCTCTATTTTTATTTTAAGATTAGCACTTCAATTGTCAAAATGTCGTCGAAAAAAGAAGCAACGCATTAAAATTTTGCACGTGCATGGCGCAAATCCAAACTACTCTCACGCCAAGTTGTCGAAATTGTTGAATGTGGCTAAATCAACTGTTACCAACGTATTAAAAGTGTTCAGTGAACGTTTGAGCGAGTGCCAACAAAAATGTCTACTGCCTTTCCTGGAGCGACACAATTGTTCCGTTCTATTTTGACTGGATTTGGCACCTAGCCGTTACGGAAAAAAGGCCATGGAGTGGTATACTGCCAATAACGTTCAAGTGGTGCCCAAGGACACGAACCTCCCAACACGCCATAGCTCCGCCCAATCGAACAATATTGGACCAGCGTCAAGCGGGACCTTAAAAAGACTGAAAGAGCTATTGTGAGTGAGAAACAGTTCAAGGCAAACTGGCGTTCTGCAGCGAATAAAGTGAACAAGGAGACTGTACAAAATCTTATGGCAGGTGTTAAACGAAAGACCCGGCAATTCGCATTCGGTAAAAAGGATGCTTAGCTGAATATTTCTGCTGTATTCTGAATTAACTGAACTTGAAAAAGAAAAATAATATGACTTATTAATAAAAACTGTTTGACCAAATTTTGATCGGAACACCCTTTATGTACAAATATGGATTTCCAAAAAACTAATATGGTTGGTCAAAGCAACGATGGATCAAGTTATGTGTGTCGATCGAGACTCACCGACACACTTCGAGTCCATTCACATTTCGGAGATGGTTACGGCAAGGTGATGGATTGTCATGTTTGCTATTTAACATTGCATTGAAGGGTGTGATTCGAAGAGAGGAGATAGACACGAGTGGTACGATCTTCAGGAAGTCCATCCAACATTTTTTTGGCATCACCGATGACGTTGATTTCGTAGCACGCAACTTTGACAAGATAGCGGAAACATACATCAGACTTAAGGCTGAAGCAAGAAGGATTAGGCTTGCCATTTACGCGTTAAAGACAAAATACATGAGAGGAAGAAGCTCACGAAAAGACAATACTATAGACTGTTCCCATAATTATAAATACACTAATTATTAACCGTCATTTCAAAATGCGTGCAGTATTCAACCCAACACACTGATGTTGTTATTTTTTTCAATTTTTCGCACGGAAGTTTGAATATGCGTGGTTACTCTCCCGAGCAAGGAAAACGCATTGTGCACAACCGGTCAGTGGTCTTTCGATCAGAAAACTGACTAACGAAGAAGGTGTGAGCATCGAAGCAGTTCAACCCGCATTACGGAAGTATCAACAACAGTGCCCTTTGTATATTCTCCGAGACGGGTAGAAAACCCGGTCTCGCTGACCCTACAATCGACAAAAAGGGACTATTTCAAGCGTCATCCTTCAGCATCAGTCCGAGATGTGGCGAAAAAGCTAAGTACTTCGGTGACTACTGTTGTGCGTGCCAAGGAGAGAATGGGCCTACAGCCAAAACGAAGCACCAAACAGATTTCTCTTAACACACAGATAAAAAGAAACATTGGATTTGCTGCGATATCTAATGCACATAAAGGGAATGCTAGATTTGGCAGAAAATAATAGGATATTTTATGAAAATTTTAGCCAGATAACGCCTGAATCAAGCCTGTTGTATGAAAGATTGCAAACATTGTTGTATGGCTTATCAAAGACTACAACCAATTTCGTTGTTTGCGCCTTCGTTTGGCTTGTAATTAAACGAGGGGAAATTTTACGCGCTTGTTAAAATTAATTATTTTTTTCTGTGCATGCACTAGAGTGGTCAATAGGAACAATGCCCTATTTGTACCAAAGAAGATAAATCCACCAAACTGAGAAAACACTTGAAACGAGCGGATAGTGTTGAAAAATTTAATAAAAATGGGCCAAAAGTGGTGAAAATGGTAGGAGAAAGAACTTGCAGAAGCTTATAAGTAGTGTTAAGGGAAAAGGTAGAGAACTCGCCTACCCTACGAAAAATCTAGCAAATTGAAATGAAGATGGAAAAAACATTGTTATTTACTATGTTGGATAATAAAGTAATCGTAAATCAATCAGTATTTTTTTTTATTTGAGAAAGAAAGTGTATTTATACTTTTCGGAACAGTCTATAGCATCTCCCCACGAGTTCAGATCGAAATCGAGGCTGTAGGCAATTGGCCATCTTGATATAACTGATCTCATGCGTTCAGATTCTATGTGATTTGAGATTGATTATAGGCTGGAAATAAGCTGAATTGACAAAAAAAGCAGTAATAGTAGAAGACCCCACTGTGAAGTCAATTTGTCTTCTGCAAATTCTATCTACCTAACCAGAATTCTTGGTATTCTACGTATCACATGGAGCTGATGACGAGAATGTGGAAACTGATCCAATTAATTAACAATTTCAAAAGCTTGCTAACTACTCATAGAAACTCAGCAAAATAAGATAGCCCATAGACCTTGCTGGGTAGATGGCGCAACCCAACGCGGAAAAAGACGAAAAATCAACTTCTTCATTTGGCAAAAGCTATATATTTTTGTAGCTTTGTACACTGTTCGAAATTTCATTTTCCAAAATTTTAGGAATATCACAAATATTTTAATAATTTTCAAGAAATTGAAAAATATCTGGGAGGTTGGTCGATTTGCAAAACTTTTATTAGTTGTTGGAATTTCTGTGAAATAAATAGCATTTCCGAGATGTTGTTAATCCTTTCAAGAACTTTGTAGAATCTCCAAGATTGTGATACGGCGGAAATTCGGGAAATGGATTAATCATTAAAAGAGCTGTTGATTTTTAAAATCTTGATTCTTGACGTTTTTTGAACTTCTGGAATCTCCCTGAATTTCTAGATAGTCACCTGAACTTGTGGGAAGAACCCTGAACTTTTAAAAGTTTGTTGAAGTCTTGGACGGCTCCCTGAATTTATGGAAAATTCCCTAAATTTCTGGGATAAACCCTGAATTTCAGAAAAGTTGCCTGAACTTTTAGAAAGATTCCTTAACTTCTAGGAAGTTCTCTGATTTTCTGGGATGTTCCCTAAACATCAAAAGAATCTAAAAACTTCTGGGAAGTCTCCTGAATTTCTAAAAGTATCCTGAACTTCTGCTAAGTTCCTGGAGTTTCTGGGAAGTTCACTGAATTTATGCAATTTTTTCGAACTTTCGTTCGAAAATCGTTCATCAGTTTCTTCACCTCTTCTGGTGTTTGGGGGCGCAAATACTGTTGTCCGAAAGTCTTCAGGAGAATCAGCTGAGGAACCGTATGCCAACACCTGTAAGGCTGCAGTCCATTTTTGTAACGGGCTCATGACGGCTTTTCCAGCTGCATCGCAAGTTAGCTGGAAAATGTCATCAGATGACTCTAGTTGTCGCACAATTTCCAGGAATATCTCCTTCCAGACTAAGGCAATAAAGACTTTGTTCGGCTATCATCGAAGATCATCCACGGTATTCTTTATCTTACAGCACAACATATTTACTGTCAACAATGTGTATTCCAGCGCAGCTTGCATTCATGTCCACCGAATCCAAGATCCAAAAGTTTTCCTCAAAATAGTTTTAAATTTAATTTGAATAATCTTGTAAATTTTGATAAATTTTTGACAAAGTCAATATGCATTTCGTTTGTTCATACAAAATAACTGATATTCGAACACGTTATGTTTTTTGTGCATTAACGTCATAACAAACTGTATGTCTATATTTGTTTAACTTTTTAGTAGTGCACTAAGGATGGAATTTAAGTGAAATAAAAATAGTATGTTTGGCAAAAGCGGACTGAAAGAAAAGTTTGTTTTACTTTGGAGTCATTGCATAGTTTTCTTCAAAAGCATGCACCATATTGATTTAAACATAATAGTTTGAAATATAGACACAGAAGAACATATGGGTTTATCACAAAAAGCTGATAAATAAAACTGTTTTGCTTCGAAATGCTGTACTCAGGAACGAACAAAAGCTATTAA
The DNA here is from genome assembly GCA_034211315.2 of Aedes japonicus. Lineage (NCBI taxonomy): Eukaryota > Metazoa > Arthropoda > Insecta > Diptera > Culicidae > Aedes > Aedes japonicus. Next base: position 2,408 of record JASCZW010015280.1, on the reverse strand, counting down.
AGAATGTTTAAAATAAACTGAAGAACACGATGGAATTGCTATTTTTGTTTCAATCAAATCATACTCATTTGAAGAAAATTGCATTTTTTTTATTAGCATGTTTGGCAACACTGCTGGCCAAAAATAGTCTTTAAATGATTTATTAAGCAATTTGTTTGAAAGATCAACCAACTGATTGTTTCAAAACAGCATAATTCCGGAGATATAAGCAACGGAAAACAAGCTTTTTCCAAGAGCGTAAACAAAAGGGGTGCTCCCATAGAACAAGGAGTGGTCGACTCAAAAAATGGGATAAAAATAGGCTCTCGAAGCATAGTTCCTCAAAGTTCAGTTCAAATCTGACAATGGCGAATACAAGTTTGCCCTTTTTCTTGACCACATCGGACGGAATGATCCATATTACGACTGTTATTTTGATGTTAAAGAATTTTTTTTTCTTAGATGTTAAAGAATGAGTATGCATAACTTCATCCACCTTTGCTTAGTTTTGTAATTTCGAATAACACCGTTCAGCAGCACACCTTTTCCTTATTCAACTCGCATTTCCTAGCCTAAACGGGGTTCATTAAAATAATCCCGGTTCTGTTCAGTTTCATACCACCTATGAATTCCTTGTTTGGGCACCATTTATCCGTCGCCTTAAGAGCTACAACCATTGTCGCATGCAATCCACGATAGCCAGAGCATGAAAATTTGCCTCCATCCATACATTCAGGCGCACGCCGCACTAACCGTGTTCGTTGTGGTTCGAAACTGGGACCGCAAATGATACTCGTGTACTGGCTAATACCCCGATAGCGCTGCTGCAAAATACGTGGGCAGATGCAACCATATCCGGCCCATGTGTACCTACCAACTGTTTTTCCTAAAATATTTACCCTGCAGAAAACACGCTTCCGTGCTCGGTGCAATGATGCTGTGAAACGGTAGAAGCTTTACTCAAACGCTATCCTCGTCGCCTTCGCACAATTTCATGCGGTCCTGTCGATCCAGTTGTTTCGTGTGCTTGTTCTGCTGGGTTCAAATAAATAATGGAAAATTGAAAACAAAAATTAGTTTAGCAAAACACTTAGGCATGACGACAGTCTATAGACGGTAGCTCTCGTTGGTTTCGTTTCCGGAGTGCGTGTGCAAAACCAACGATTTAGTACAACAACACGTGCTCTGCTAGAAGGCGATAGTGTGCAAACCGTTGATGCTTTGGGAGTTACATAGAACCGACATGGAGACTACTGCACTTGAAAGTGACAGCTTGATCAATTGATTTGGTAGAGAAATATCTAGAAAACTAGAAAAAGAGACTGTCCTACAGATAATCGGGAGTGGAGACGTTATAAATTGATATCTGTTCAACTGTGTTTTGAATATGTACATGCTGCAATATAACTTGATTCTGCTTGGATACGCGATGCTTTGAACATGGAAACCAATGTAGCAAAAAGAAACGCCAATTTAAATTTGGAGATACAGAGACGTGTATTGAACATACAACAGACAGGAAGACAGCATAATCAAGAAAATGCACCGAAAGTTTCGATATTCTTCTAGTGCATTGCAGCAGGCCATTTGCGCCAATATTTGATTATGTCAAGCGCATCCAACCGACTCAAGGGTGTACTCAAGATTTCAATAAAGGGTTGGATTTGTTTTCAGAAAGAGTTTAAAACATCAGAAATCATTAAACTAATGTTGGGGGCAGATCCGATATGATAGGTGAAACATGAACTTCAAAACAATTGTCCGCCCTACTAGTGAGGTGCATATGGCTGAATCGTTATATTGGTTCATATTCCGAATAGTTAAAGAAAGAATCCAACCCTTAATCTCATAGCTTTGCTATAAGAATTTTCCTCTCCAATCAGATAACAGAAGGCTGCATCACAAACACGAGGAATAATTATTTGATACCAAGAAACGTGTAATGTTTTGCACATCTAACGACTGTTCCAGAAAGTATAAGCACACCTCATTTTAACGATCACTTTGAATATAATGAAATATTTCAACACGTTTTGGCTGCGTCCTTCTGTTTGCACATTTCTGAATGACATAGCATCAAAAAAGTGCTCAGTTTTGCGTTACCTATCAAAATGCGCGGTCTTACTCCGGAACAACGAAAAGTATCGTGCACAAATAGTGCACTGTGAGCGGACTCTCCTTGAAAAAATTGGCCAAGGAAGATGGGCGTAAGCGTCGGAGCGGTACGAGCTGCGATTGAAAATATAGAGAACAGTGTACGTTTGAAGATGCGCCGAAGAGTGGTCGGAATTCTGTCCTGTTAGTCCGGATATCGATAAAAAGATCAGGAATGCCTACAACGAAAACCAGCGACTTCCGTTCGGGATGTTGCGAAAAACTAGGGACCTCGTCGAGTAACGTCATGCGTGCCAAAGCAAGACTTCGGCTAA
>JASCZW010015279.1:0-20934 GCA_034211315.2 Aedes japonicus | reverse complement strand
TGTAATTTCACTTGACTGTATATGACATATGAAATTTTGATCCTATGTAATTTCTTGGAATGTGCTGGTCCGAATCTTTCCTCAAGGATCGATAGTTTTCTTTACGGATGCTTCAAGAATAAACTAGCTAGTTGGAGCAGGAGAATTTGTCCAGGGATGTGTCAATTCCTGATGGGCAGATGGCCTACTGCATTCCAAGATGAAATTCAAACAATTCTGGAATCTTCTGTTATATGCTTGCGTAAAAACTATAGACATTCAAATATATGAATTATGTCAGACAGTCAAGCAGCTCTAAATGCTTTAAAGTCAGCAACATGCACATGCACAAAATATTCTTGTTGTAATCAAGTCAATCTATACTGGGTTCCTGGTCACTGCGGAATTGGTGGAAATGAACGAGCCCATACACTTGCAAGACACGGATCGTCTTATCAGTTCCTAGGACCTGAGCCCTTTTGTAGTTTATCAGCTTTTTCTCTTAGAATGGAGCTCAAAGCCTGGGATTCTTCAAACATGAATGAAAATTGGAACAACACTTTCACAGCTAGACAATCAAAGCGGTTCAATACTCCAAGTATTTCTATGTCTCACAAAATCCTTGATCTTTCTAAAAAAGATCTAAGCATATATACTGGTCTACTGGTGAACGGAAAACTTCAACACAATTTATGTCGCGTTTGTGGTATAGAAAAAGAAGACTCGGAACATTTGTTATGCCACTGTCCAGCAATTTTCATTAAAAGAAGTCAGTTCTTTGACAAAGGGCTAATAGAACCCTTTGATATTTGGAGAACAAATCCCAATACGGTAGTGCAATTCATTCGAAGTGTAATGTCGTGGTAGGATATTGCTCTAAATAAAGCGCTTACGATCACACCTAACAATAGTGGTACGTCACCTAGACAGAGCTAAAAAAAAGGGATGTATCACAATAAATCTAAAAAATGCCCGACAAGGAATAATAAGTACAAAAATACATCAGTTTCCTCCTTCCATGAATTCGATAAAACACACATAAATTCTAAACAATAAACAACAATACTTCTCATATCGTATCGCATCCCATCGTATCGTAGCTAGAGGATGATTTCCAGCCCGCAAACCCGAGTCTCATGGCGACGCAACCTGGATAGTCATATCTCGGCCTCTGGTTGAACAAGACCAAGTAGCCGCCAAAGAAAGACCTTCGGATGAAGCACATGCGTGCGAGTATCATCTCGGATCAAAGGCGGTATGTTCAACAAATAAAAGAGAATAACAGTGTGGGTAAGTAAATCAGTAAACATTTCCAAAACTACATACACACATCATACATACAAATATTACTATATTAAAAGACCACCTGCAAACATCCATGTCGAACAAAGCAGCTTATTTTCCCGATGAGTCTAACGTCAAATACGTTGTTCCATTTGGGAGCGTAGAATAAGGGAGATAGCTGTTACATAGTCACACCTATGCTATATGAAACTGCGATGATACCAAAAATTGCACTAACAATAATATCACTAATAAACTAATAATATAATGGCACAGACAAATACAACTACACTGACTGATATTAATTCCAAAAATTTTCAGATTATGAGCTGATTTTGAGAGCCCTGGGTCATTCGGTCACCATAGATCCTTCCGCATAGAATCACTTGAAATTTTCAAATACCAACCCCGATCAATGTAATCCTGAAAAGGATAAAAAATATGGATGTTGTGTGGGAATGAGCGAGAGAGAGAGAGGAGAAAGAGAGAGAGAGAGAGAGGCAGAGAGAGAGAGAGAGAGAGAGAGAGAGAATCTCAATGTATATTGTTTTATTAGACGATTTTATAACAACAACTAAATGTTAAATGTATTATGATGGAATTTTAAATTTCAAATCACTAGTGAGCGAGATGAGGCGCAATTATTGCCAGGCTTTTTGGTTCGAATGCCAAAAATTCACCCACAGGCAAAAGGAGCATAAGCTAATCTTTCTAGCATCAGTGCTCCCAACGATAAAGAAGCAACACGGCACTGTTTAACTCTTACATGGAAGCGTTTGGTACGGGGAGGTCCACGCTTTCATCCTTCCCTTGATGTAAATTAGTAGAGCGATTTCAGATCTTTCTGAATCGCTCTATTTCTTGGAATCCTCTCTGCGGCACATACTACGCAGTTGGCCTGGCCGATGACAAGAAAAATTATGTATTTAGGAAAGCATCAATTTCAGGATGTCAAGAATTGGCTGCGTTAGTGTGAGATTAGATTAGATAAGACTACACAAAAAGGGCGCCCTGACCATACCACACATCGTTAAAGCGTTGGCGTGGTTCCATGTTCATCTGTCCGATCCGTCCCAAAAAAATTTTCACCCTTTTAAACCTCGGGTAATCCGCGAGTAAACGGCCCAACTCATACTAATGCTACAATTAAGTCATTTATTATCTTGACAAACAATGAATTATCGACCCCGTAAACTTTTCCCTTTGTTAAAAACACTATTTAAAAAACTTTTTTGAGCGTACTAGTAGACTCCGTAAAGCTAACGCGATTGAGCCTCTGAAATAAATGAACTAGTTAAAAAAAATCGTATCGTAGATAATCGACAACTTCTGTAAAATTGTGTTCGATCCAGATAGTAAACATCTTACACCAAACATGGAAATCTTATTAAACATTTATCTTACAGAACCTACTAATAAGCATAACTTCTTTAAAGAAGTGCCAACCTTTTTCACAACCTCTAACAATACAGCTCCTTATGACACAATTTTGCATGATTGACCATTTGGTGCAAGACTTATGAGTCATGATTTATTAAACATTTATTTGAGAGTGGTATCGCTATGTACGTGTAATACCAAATAAAAGTAACACAAATTCAAGCATTGTTTACCATTTTTGACAAGCAGATGGTTTATGTCAATGTCATGGCGTACTTTTTGCTTGGCAGGAGATGTATGAAGCAACGCTTTTGAGACACGATTTTCACTCGATTTTTAGCCAGATACATCTACTTATATGTGATATAATCTAAACGTTCCTAATTTTAGAATGATTGGCAGTAAAGAATAGTAGTGGGTTGTCTGGCTGATTGTCGGGGAATTCCTTGCCAATTCTGTTGTGGTTGAACGTAAAAGTTTGACAAGGGCCGGTCCAGGATTTTTTGGGTTTGGAAATTTTCTTGATTTCCCTGGTTGGGGATATCCTTGGTCAGCCCAAAACTAAGCTGGTGGCTCCATTAGTGTTGGAACTGCATTGGCTCTGTAGCGGGTAGGATCGGATATTGGCTTGTCTTTTGATAATGTCTTCATACGGGATTCTGTGATTTGAATTGTAATAGGATTTCTGATCGCTGGGAATACTTGCGAACATTTGTGGTTGTACATCAATAGCTTTTCACAATTATATCGCTGTAAAGCAAATGAACAGTTTTTGAAGAAGTTTACATCTGTAGATGAAATCAGTTCGTTTTTTTTTGCATAACTGGTTGAATTGCTTTTAAATAAATTATCTAATAGATAAATCGTCTAGCTCAAACCTTTGTAGGGGTAAGTGGCGGGACCATCATCATCATCATCTTTCAGAGATAAAGAGTAATGAACTGTGCTCTACTCTGTGCTTTACTCAGTGCTTTACTCACAGTGCGTTCGGCTCACAGTCAATCGGTATCAAAAACGAAAATTATGAGATTCTAGAGTAATAAAAAAAAAAAAAAAAAGAAACAAAAGGCTACTGTAGGGGATCACAGAGTGAAACATTTGCGTAAAAATCCCAATTCTCATACCAGTCAGAATGCCGTTTGAAAATTACGTAATAACTTTTTAGCACTTCAAAAGGTTTTGTATGGAAACTCAGGGCGCTATTCATACACCCTTTTGCGCTTGCCACATTGCTCATGGATACGATTATTTTCTATTGTTGCCCGCGAACGGCACACGCAGTTTTCAGTTCGTCAACCGCCCCAATAAAATGCCTCGGATCTCATGACGTACATCAACGAGCCAAGAAGTTCATTGCACAGAACATTATAAAACATGTGAAGTAAACACAAATTTACTGCATAATAAAAATACCTAAATTTCCCGTTGAAGCTTCTAAGAGAATTTTAATCAGTCAGTATTTTTTGAAGTTAGGGCACTCAAACTTTATCATATATTTGCCTATCCTAGTTATTTTTTTTCCCCTGGTAGAAGAAATTAAGAAAATGTGGGTTAATATGTACCCTTTTATCTATGAATTCTATGTATCTCAAATCAGTTGCTTAAATTGTGTCCGACACTGCAGTTAACGATAGGTTTAAACATAGAGATTAACTAGAAGTATTGATCCGTCCTACTTAACATCATTTCATTAATTGTGATGATATCAAATGTTTCATAATTAACCTTATATTTAGCTTGAAGTAGTACAGGCAACGTTTCGATCGACACCGAAAAGCAAATGCCAGCGCTAACCAGATCGTAATTTTGCGCGGGGGCTATGTAGAAATGAAGGAGTAAGACGGAATAACCGATGCAACTGATTTTTATTCAGGATGCGCGCATCAGGTTTTTAAATTTTTGACTGTAACCGAATCACATTGAAGATACTCTTCGTTTATAAAAGTTTAAAGCTCTTTTGAACTGGAATTCGCAATTATTATTTTTAATGCTGTATTAACGGACTTTCAGCCTCTTTGACCGAAACATCACGTCACAGAAGACAACCTGGTCCCTACATATCGGATCCATAAACACATGGACCGAGATCAATGGTTCTACTTCTGTTGCGATGTAAGACAAAATCAGAGATTTTCCGTCTCAGAAATTCCCAACTGGATTTGATACTAGACCCACTGAGAGGCAACCACGCTCACCACAACACCACCAGCGCCACCACCCAAGTCTAGAGAATCGATTTGAAAAAAGATTGATTTGTTATCTTTGACAGATAAGTTGTTCACCAAATGTGCGGACCCTACAGCTGTCGGCGGTACTTGAACAATACGCCCAATACGGTTAAATTTGCACAAGCGGTGCAATGTTTACGCCACCAAACCACTATTAGGAATACGCGTCATCAGTTTCAACCCTACCACCTCTCGGGAAAAACAATCGCGTCATCACGTACCGCAAAACAACCTCAAAACGAAAGCAGCCTTTTGACCCCCGAACCGGCCCCACAGCAACCGTGGCATGCTACGGTATTTCCTGCTGTTACCACCGTATCATCGCCCATAAGTTCAAAAACAAAAACCGAAAAAAACCAGAAACGTGCGGTCCGCGTTCCGTCAGTTGTTGCTGCTGCTGCTGCTGCTGCCGCCGTGTGACCGACCGGCTCCGTGTGGTACCGTATATACATATTCCATTCCACTGCACTTTTATCCACGCGTGTTCCATGATTCCGAAGGCGCGTGAATATCTCGCGCTCTGCACGTGGTATCAAAAGCAACTCCAGCGAACGAAGACTCAGCAAAGCCGGGCGCACAGCCCGCCAACGTGTAGCAGCAGCAGCAGCAGCAAAACTAACCAAACACAACGATAAAAATAAAAACGAATGGAGAAAAAAAACAAGCATCGAGCATGAAGCAAGGCATGGGGCAACCGCGTGAGGATATAAAAAAATGTAAACAAACCATGGTCGAATGAAGCCGAGTCGAATACTCACTCGCATTATTGATAATAGCAGGCCATGTGATTGCTTTGATTCTTTCCTCAATTTCATGTTAGAATGAAAAGGAAAGGGTTGCTTTGATTGGATTTTCCAAGAGAGTGAGTTCTTATCAGACTTAACTGTCGCCCTAAGTGCGGGATGGCCTTTATTTTAACGGAGGCCAACGGTTAGAGTTTCCCATCGACTGAGAGAAAAAAAAAGTGAATCGTTCAAAAAAACCAAACAACAAGGTCCTTCGAATTTTCAAACCAATTAAGAATGCCTTAATTGTCTCCTTTTAGTAGGTCGTGAACGGTTTCCAAACAGAACCGGTACAAAAGGAAAAATCGTGGGATGAGGAACTTTCTCACGATCCTGAAGCAAGGATTCAGAGCACACAAAAGGTGCAATGGGTGTAGGATACATATTGCAACAGCCTCTCAATAGGCAGCATCAGCAGTGAAAAACGGGGATTAATTGATTATGAATGAAGCATCCCATAACAGACAGGACACAATGTGAAACCTCTTCGCAGTTTTATGTTTCTCTTAACAGTTTCCCATGCTCTGAATACACAAACAGGAGTGTTTTTTTCCTTCGTCCTCTCTCTTCCTTGGTCCACGCATATAATATGAGGCCAGGGCATATCGCCTTTTTATCCTGCGCTACACAAAATATAATCACCCTCGCTAACCATCTGCCCTTTTTTTTTCGGGGCTTCGAGGCTGTGGGAAAATGTAAAAGATTTGAGTTCCCACGATTTCGAAAATTCTGCTTTTCCTATACTGTTGTTTATTAAATTACGCTCCTTTTTTGCCGTTGTCCTACCCAACTTGCTATCCTTTTTCGTCCCACGCCGCAATCCTGCTGCACAAGTGTCGCTCCCTCTCAGGTTTCTCTGATTACACAGTCTCGGATCCGAGAACGGAACACCTGCCCCCTATGCTGAGCCCTGATTCGACGAGCGAGTTTATGCTTTTTTCGTTCGGTCCCTTTTCCCTCGGCTGTCCGCGCTACACTTTGCTTCCCTCCTTCGCTTATACGCACCGACCGACTCGGGCTGGTGATGATCCTTTTTTCGTCATGCTGCCTCGTGCGAGCGAGTGAGAGGGGTTGCGTTTTTTGGAAATCTACCCCCTGAGATAAGACCTGCACCGGGTATATAAGGGACCGTCTTTGCTTTCGGATAGCATACTCAGTTCAACACTCGATCAGTTCACAAGTGCATTCACTTACCAAGAACGCCAAACGAAAGTTTCCAGTTCAGCTAGAAACTCACTCGAAAAAAACAAAAATATACTCAAAGTGCCGTGCCAAGTGCCAACACAGTTAAAGCGAAACTCAAAAATCAGTGAAGATGCATTCCCACGGATACAACGTTGCCCACAGCAACAACAGCATCAACGAAAACAAATACAACAACATGAAGCTGATGAAGTCTTCTCCGGTTTACAAACTGAAAAAGATTCTGAAACCGATCGCAGCTCTGCTCAAGAACAAAAAACAAGCAAAGCAGATCAAGCAGAATTCCCAGGAGCAGCACTTCTACGTGCAAGAGCAAAACTTCGTTCCGGATTACGACTACGACAACGATGCCAACGAACGTTTGGAGGCACAGCTCCTTGCTGAAATCGCCGAGTGCCACGCCAACGCTGCCATCTTTGTGTACGAAGACAATCAGGTTCAAACCAACCGGTTGAACCCGAGGAACAATTCGTCCCAGTACACTTTGCCCGCACCGAAGCCGGAACCTTCTTCTGACTACGATGGCCCGCGAGGCCGACAGCGATCTGGTTCAGCCTTGCCACTGCTTCTCCGATCATCAGGTCCCTCAGCAGGAATTTTGCGATAGATGGGCCCAGGCCTAAAGTGTGACAATGACCGTCGCTTAAACTGACAATACCTGCAACAAAATCATGATCTCTTCCATCGTTTTAGTGATTAAGCAATTTACGGATTATAAAAACGGATAAAGCTTTAATTAGTTCTCGTAAGGTTGCCAGCTTTAATTTTAATTGTGATATTAGAATTTTAAGCCTAATTGTGATCCCGATGTCTTCCATTGTTTATTTTTAAAATACAAAAAAGCAAAAACAAAACTTTTTCCAATCTTCTTACTTTTTCGAAAACATAATATCACAAGGTCCAATCAGTCCGCTGCCATTGATTCATTCGCTTGCTTTGATGATGATGGGTCGAGGTCAAACATTCGGGTTGACAGAGTTTCGCAATTTCACTGTTTGTTTACATCTCATCAGATGGCGACAGGCGTTGCCGTGGAAACTGGTTTTCCATCGCCGCCTTTCCCTTCTTTCTCTCCACGCTCGGCACAACAACAAACTATCAATGATGCGACTACTTGTTTTGCGAACGCTCATTATCATCCGGTAGCTTCAATTATTCGATCGAAGGAAAAGAAAAGCAAGACTAAATGAAGCGGAGAAAGGCACCAACGCAACAAACGGCACCAAAGCAACAGTAGCGGTAGCAACCGTGGGAATAAGCATCAGGTGTTACACGTGCGTTCGCAAACTGATACGCTCCCCATCAATAATTAAACCGTTTAACGCATGTTGCTGTTGTTGTTGTTGTTGTTATGTTTTGTTTTGGTTTCCATTATCCGGCACGATGATCGTGCTCTACTAATTGTTGGGTACTTCACTGCTGTTGCCGGTGGTGCCGTTTTTTTTCTTTCTTTCGGTGTTTTCCTTTTCGGGTGATGGAAGTTAATCACTACACATGGGGCAATTATGGTTCACCTATGCGCAAGGCGGGATTACGGGATGCTACTGACGTCACACGAGAGAGGTGGTTAATTAATTTTCGAACAAGCTGGCGCCCGTTCAGTAGGGTAATTATCGCGCGGTGTGTGTTGCACGTGGGTCCTCGGCGAGGAAACGGTTCTCAATGGTGCCCTCAAAAGAAGTTTCGGATTTGTTTGATTAGACGGGCACTTAGAAAGGGTGCTTAACTTGAGGTAGTTTCGAAGAATAAAACTACCAATTGTCAGTTAAATAGTTATGACAACGAATAAAAATCGCAAAAAAAAACGGGGAATGATGTTAAATTTTCAGATTTAGATCGAATTAAATTAAGTTTCTTAAATAATTACAAAATGATAATAAGTCATTACCAAAAACCCTCATTCGACGACAAAAAGAATCACGATAAATTGTGCTTCTATCAGCTAGGATGATTATTTTCAATTTCCAAGTTGGAATTGACCGACATGTACCTAAGATCTGGTGATCATGAATTGATTTCTTCAATCAAATCCAGGCATGGTTTCTTTCTAAACAAAAATCACGTGTTTTCTGTGAAATCGATAAAAAAAATATGACAAACCTACCCAAGTAACAAATTCAATTTTAAGGTACACTTGAAGAAGTTTTCAAGAATCATTTGATAAAACCACGCATAAAACTAGATATTCTACATAACAATGATAAAACAGCCATAAAACCCTCATTAGTTTAAAAAGGCCCATTCTACAGGAGGTTCTCAAGACTATTTCCCAAGGTTTGCTAACTCTTGATAGTTTTATCGGTACATATTTGTAATGACATTCAAGACATGCTTAAAACTATGATAAAACTACCAAAAGTTTTGATAGTTTTGTGATTTTCCTCCTTAACAGTTCCAGTCCGTCACAAATATTTCCGAAGATTCCATTTTTGGATTCGTTCTGCTGAATGAGGACTTTTTTTGTTTATAGTCGAGCGCTAAGGAAGCTAAGCTGAAGAAGAAGAAAAAAGTGGATACTTATTTAAATTAATTGTAAAATTGACCATAAATGCATGAGTTTCATGCCTGCAATTGATAAATGTTTAATGTGACTTTCAGTTTATTGGTGTTTTATAACAAAAAAGTTCGAAAGTTTTAATGCGCCACGGAATTATTGCTAGAACATTGATTTATTTAACAAATTAAAAATACTTCAGAATTCAACAATTAGGTGACAAAGCTTATAAATTGTGTCTTCAATCCGTTTTAAGTTTCAAAATGTAATTTAAACAGCAAAAATTGTTCGTAGCATTGGAAAAACAATAGTTTTGTTGCACACATATGTAAATGGCTATTTCGAGGAAATGCAGAATAGCCACGCTCGCCATTTTTTCAATGGTTTTATCTAAAACTACCATAAAACAACTAGAAATTAGAAGAAAAATTAGTATCTTCCATTTAATTCCAACTACCTTTGCTCAGGGTTGCGGCTTATCATTTTTGACTCAGGCATATTCATTTGCCAATATCTCCTTTCAGAGGGTCGATTTGATAATATGATGTATGATGAACTTGTAGTGCATGAGTAGACCTACAACTTTGTTTAACAATACATTGCTCTAACTCCTATATCTTCGACATGAGAGCGTATATTCACAGTGATCTTCACGATGATAATCGCGTGATCTTCACCGCGAATATCATCGCGAAGATCACTGCGAATATACGCTCTTATTCCTCAGATATAAGAGATAGAGCTATGTATTGTTAGACCAAGTTGTAGGTCTGCGTGTATCGAAAAGTAGTTATAAACATTCGATGCGTTATTACGCATAAACTACTGTATATATTTTTAGCGTGTAAGCGCCATTTGCTTTGTTTACATGTCAAAAATGATTATTTGGTTCATTCATTTCCGTTGATAAAGTTGTATTCAAAATGTCGCGAATTGAATTTGAGACTAAAAAGAAAATTCTGCACACTTGGTGCACCGAAAAGGGTGTTACTTACAACCAGATTGCGAAAAGAGTAAATGTTCACCCGGCAAGTGTAAAACGCATCATCGAAAAGTTTGGTAAGGAGTGCTCCCTCAAGGATTTACCAAGAAGTGGCCGGAAACCCGGCTCCAGCAACCCCGATTTGGACCAAAAAGTTGTGGATTATATTCAACGGAACAAATCTGCCTCTACTCGCGATCTAGCCAAGAAGTTCAGGACCAGCATCGGAATGATTCAACGAATCAAGCGCAGGAATGACTTGAAGACGTACAAAAAGCAGAAAGTGCCCAAACAAACTCCGGAACAAAAGTCTCGTGCCAAAACCAGGGCTCGAAAGCTGTACAGCTGCATTTTGGACAATGTCGACCAGTGCATTTTGATGGATGACGAAACATACGTTAAAGAAGATTCAAGAACGCTACCGGGGCCGCAGTTTTATACTAAATCTGTTGGGGAACGTGTGCCAACCGCAGATACAACTGTTGCGATGGAGAAATTCGGTCAGAAGGTGCTCATTTGGCAAGCTATTTGCACATGTGGCTTGCGTTCTTCAATTTTCTATACAAAAGGAACTATAAATGCTGAGATTTATCAAAAGGACCATTGTATAGAAAGCACCAGTCCCCTCCTCTCTTCTGGCCAGATTTGGCATCGGCACATTACGCCAAATCCACTCTACAGTGGCTGACGGAGAATAACATCAAGTTCGTAGAAAAAGACATCAACCCACCAAACTGTCCCCAGTTGCGACCGATCGAACGCTATTGGGCAATAGTCAAGCGTATATTTAAGAAGGATGGTACAGTGTCCCAAAACATGACCGATTTTAAGAAAAATTGGGCAGCGGCATCCAGGAAGTGCACAAAGGTCACTGTGCAGAATTTGATGGCAGGTGTCAAATCAAAGGTACGGGCATTCTACAGAAATGAACATGATGACTAGTTTTTCCGTTTGGATCTTTTGTAAACATGTTAAGCTATAATAAACTGAAATAGTATGTTAATTTTAACCATGTTTTCATGCCTATTTTATTATTTGGAAGTTTATAACTACTTTTCGATACACTCCTTACTCAAGCACCATAAGTTCATCATACATTATATTTTGAAATTGAGCTTCTGAGAAGAGCTACCGGCAAATGAATATGGATAAGTCAAAAATGATAAGCCGCAACCTTGCCTTTGCTTATCTTCGACAGGTACGCGTATTTCGTCTACAATGTGCAGACTTCTTCAGTGTCTCGTACTAATAACTCGACTTGGAAGTACTAATAACGCAACACTGAAGAAGTCTGCACATTGTAGACGAAATACGCGTATCTGTCGAAGATAAGCAAAGGTAGTTGGAATTAAATGAAAGATACTAATTTTTCTTCTAATTTCTAGTTACATGTATTCCACTAAACAGCTCAAACCCTCTAGGATTTACCATAAAACGCAAATAAAACTCATATTTCTTGCACAAGAATATCAAGATTTTTCGAGGAGCGCGATAAGTTCATCTTTATATTCTATTTTTGAAAAAGATGAGTTATGCCTGAATAAAACTTGTTCGAATAGCTTAAGGTTAACAAGTCTTTCGTAAGATAGCCATAGATTCAGTGTGGAGAAGTTACATTATAAACAAAGAAAATGTGAACTTTCAAATCAAACGTGCCTATGCATGATTGTTGTTCTTAGTCATAATTACAGCTTATAATTTATTGTTTTTAATCACCAGCTTAAGTCGATAAAAAACAAAAAAAAAACAAACTCTAACTTGAATATGCCAACAATGGTTTTGGGAAGAATAACAGATAATAATATTTCGGACGATGGTTGAAACGTCAGTTGAGCGAAAAAGGATTTTTCTCTTGATCTATACGCTAAACCTAACGTCGGCAGAAGTGCGCTGTGTAGTGGATCACTGAGCGATGCAAACGCAATACTTCCGACTTCAGATTTAACGCATATAACATGAGAAAAATCGATTTTCGCTCAGACGATGTACCATTTTTTACTTGCAACGAGTATAAATTTTGTGTAGCCTGTTGGAAACGGAAATGCACGACTCGGAGGATTTTAACATTATTATAACATTAGACTATCGTAGGTTTTTATTGAATTTCTGCTAGAACGATCCACTAGTTTTTAATTCTTCCACCTATGGGCGTCCATTGAAACAGTTTATTTATTTTTCACATAAGGTTCTTTCCCAAGAGCATGTGCTCTTATTTAAAATCAAATGGTTCTAAGAGGTTTTAAGGTAGCATTTCATCTACATTCATCTTGAAGAAAAATGTCATAAAAACTTGTCAGAGCTTTCAACAGGTTATATGAAAGTTACAACACGATGTCTTGAGAGCGGGATCAAGTATCTTATAAAATTACTTATAAGGTGGATTACACTTATAAATGATGTAGTTCTATGGAGGTTTCTTCAAGTGTTCTTTAATCACTCTTAAGAATTGTTTATTAATCAAAACCACCTTAACTTGGAAAATCCCCTGATAAAACCAAATAAACTCGATAATGCTTTGATAAAACTACCATAAAACAAGAATAAAACCAATTTGAGTTTGAATTGTTACTTGGGTAAGCAAGAAAATTAAGTACATTAAGATTAACCCCAAAAAGTATAAATCGATTCCAAATGCTATGCTGATCATTCTTCAGAAAATTGAGCTATTTTGGTTTTAAACTCAGGCTGCTTCGGCCTTCTGTCTTCAATAGAAGTCTCTCCTTAATTACCAGAGAGAAAGAGCATGTTTTCTATTTATTGGAAGCCTACTCCCTGAAATAATTTTAGCGTTAACTTTCTCATCAGGCACTATATACAAATTACAACCACAATTCTAAAATAAATCCATTCCGGAAAGTTATCTAGACTCTGAAGATGCTCCCTAGATTTCGAAATAATAATTCAAACTGAATTTCAAAATAAGCATAGATTCTACAATAATCATCTAAATTGGGAGGAATACATGTGAAGACTTCCTCATTTGTCATTTCAATATTTGGAGCTCCATAGAGTCTTTCTTCACATAAGAGCTTTCATAAACATTTCATGTAAATAATTCATATTAGCGATCTACTCTTTTATATAATTTTGATTTATTTAAAAAATGTAGTATTTAATATTTAGGTTATTTATTCAAGAAATCTTCCACATTAAGATCAAAGCCCTTAAAGAGCAACTTTTATGCAATAGTATATTAAAGTTCTACATACCATTTTGACTGTGAAAAGCAATACAAAATTCAATCCAAGCTTCTCCAACCCTTGAAAATATACTAATCTCAAAAACGCATTACACAAAAAGGTGTAATGAAAGCTTTTCATACAATTTACGAGACATTTGTTTTATGTATAAAATCTCTGTTTAAAAAACGAATGAAAGCTAGTTTCGAAAATACATTTTCAGTGGAGTAATGAGCTGTCCCCTTTCAGCGGAAACACTTTGTCCACATTGCTTTTGTCCACGAGGTGCTAAAACCTTTGGCGACCAAGCGACAGTTGTGATACCGGTCTCGTCAAGTTTGGATGAAATGCTGTCTGATTTATCGCTAATCTTCTGACTGCCCTAATTGGAGTTGTCATTTAATTCGTGTCATTCTGTACAACCTCGGCCTACTTCGTTCACCGGAGAACGCCAGTTTGCATTAAACTGCTTCAAACAGTCTTTTTTAACATTTCTTCAGGTTACGCTGGGCGATGGGCCAGTATTTCTTAGGCCTTTTCCGACCATGACCTTTTTCCGTAATCTAGTCAGACTGTTAAATTTCGTGGCTGATGGTGTCAAAGTTAAATGTTGCTTTTGAAGTCACAGATACCATCGGCAGCCACAGTGCGGCTCGTTTTTAAGTTCTATGCGATTGTAGACGATAACGTCAGCTTGTTTGAGAATGGTTGGAGCTCCACTTGAAACCACTGGCCACTCTTTTTGTCATCGCTGCAATTTCCTGCTGTCGGTATCTTCCTCGTACATTTCTAGAACGTTATTACAACAGCTGATTTAATCATTTTTAACGATTTCACTAACTCAGCGTGCGAGAAGTTCCTACTTTCGCTATATGCGAACAAATGCTCATCTTGCTTGGACGTCATTTTGATAACTCAAATCAAAATAGAGGCATCATTGTGATGTGATGTAATAAAAGCCCAATATTAGTGCAAGGATTACCTATGTCTGCAGGACTCTCAGCAGGTTGCCTCAAGAGAATACCCTGCGTAATGGTTTGTTGCAGCAACGTCAGTCAATCTCAATGTAGGCCTTCGGTAGACTACGACCAAAAGGGCAAAGGACTGGCGACTCCACGAACCCTCACTCAGTCAAAAAATCCTTCAACTTCCTTAGGCTGAAGCAGAAGAAAGTGGAGTTTGTCCTTTAATAGGCAAATTAAGTTAATTCACCAACTTGATGGTATTAAAGAGTGTTCCGATCAAAATTTGGTCAAACAGTAATGTGTGTGAGTCGATCAAAGTTTTTTTTTTAATAAGTCAAAATCTTTTTCTTTTTCAAGTTCAGTTAATATAGAATACAGGAAAAATATTCAGCTAAGCTTCCTTTTTACCGAATGTTAATTGCTGGGTCTTTCGTTTAACACCTGCCATAAGATTTTGCCCAGTCTCCTTGTCCACTTTATTTGCCGCAGAACGCCAGTTTGCCTTGAACTGTTTCTCGCTCACAACAGCTTTTTGAGTCTTCTTAAGGTTCCGCTTAACGATGGCCCAATACTGTTTGATTGGGCGGAGCTCTGGCATGTTGGGAGGGTCCTTAGGCACCACTTGAACGTTGTTGACAGCATACGACTACATGGCATTTTTCCGTAATGGCAAGATGCCAAATCTGGTGAAAATAGAACGAAACAATTGTGTCGCTTCAGGAAAGGCAGTAGACGTTTTTGTAGGCACTCGCCCAGATAAATTTCATGGTTGACGGTTTCGGAAGCAATGTAAACATTGCTCTTCAAGCCATAGGTACAGAAGGCCTACCACACCAGATATTTCTTCGCGAACTTTGACAGTTTAATGTGCTTGAAAATATCTGCCACCTTTCCCCGTCCGGTTGCCGTATAAAATTCCTGTCCAGGAAGCTGTTTAAAGTCTGCCTTGACGTTAGTTTCATCGTCCTGTACCACGCAATCAAACTTCGTCAGCATCGTCGTGTACAACTTTCGCGATCGTGCTTTGGTCGACATGTTTTGATTATCGTCGCAATTTGGAGTCACCACTTTCTTGTAAGTCGACAGTCCAGCTCATTTTTAAGCTCTATCCACGGTTGAAGGCACCACTCCCAGCTTCTTTGCGACATCTCGGACGAAGAGGTTGGGGTTCCGCTCGAAACAGCGGGCAACTCTTTTTGTCGTCGCTGTGGCCTCCGGCTTTCGATTTCCCCCCGATCCAGCTTTCCTGGCTGTCGACAAACGTTCACCGAACACTTTAAATACGTTGGTAACAGTTAATTTAGCCACATTCAACAATTTCGCCAACTTGGCGTGAGTCGTTTGGATTTTCGCCATGCACGTGTAAAATTTTAATGCGTTGCTTTTCTTCCATCGACGACATTTTGATTTCTGAGGTGCTAATCTCAAAATCAAAATTTCATAAGAGAAATGAATTGATTATCCTCAAAAAGACTAAACAAATTCGCATACAACTACCTACTGAACAAAAACCACCGAATCCGGTCTAATCTAATCTAATCTAATCTAACACAAACGCAGCCAGTACGAGAAAGCATCCTGGAAATAATTGGGTTAGATAACGCCCAATTATTTTTTTTGTCAATATTGATGCTTGCAGCATATCAAAGACATGATACAAGCGTCAAAGCGGCCAGGCCTACTGCGTTGCATTTACCGCAAAAGATGATTCTGTAAAATGAGTTGAATTCAAATGAGTAGATTTGAACCACAACGCGTTTTGTGAATCTACAGGGGAGGAAGGATGCGCTCCGAGGTAAGAATAATAAAATACAATCCAAATAAATAATGAAAAAAAAAATGGAAAACACCTATAGAACAGTATATAAAACATAGAGGGGGGGGTATTACAATGTAAAGTGATAATAATAATTACACATGTGTTCAGACCGCTGTCCTGCTGCAATTGTAGAAGGGTCTACGTATCTGTTATGAACCTAAAAGCTTATGCATCACAGCCACAAGAAAAAAAAATTCACGAAGCTTGGAAACTCCATCGATGACGTGAAATTAATTATAAGGAATCGCATATCTAAAATGTCGATGTGGTGTTCCGTTTCTTTGCACTGCTATACTGATTAGCAGTGGATTTCATAAATTTAAATGATGACATCCACTGGTTGGTCACTGATCTAATCTAATGTATTCCAATATAAACGTAGCAGAATTGAACAGCATTTATTTATATAAAAAAAACATCCGCTGATCCAAATAATTAGGAAAATACCTTATGCTACAATGCAATAAAACACCTATACAACTTGGAATCACCGTCCTTGCAGTCTTGACGCAGATCAAACTTCATTATTATTATTATTATAATTTTCCAACTGAAAACATCAATGATATGCAATTAATAAAAAGGCGCTGCTATACACCGCTATACAGCTCAACCAGTAGTCGATGAATGTAACTAAAACGCTACCATGCTAAAAACGAGACGGAAAAAAACCGCCCGAGCACCCCACGATGACTACAATTGATGCTGGTACCCTGAACCTACACATGAATTTATGTATGTGATAACCTTTATGTATCCAACTAATAACGTCCATCATCACATAAGAGATATTTATAAATATAAATATAAGAGTATTTAAATATGTTAAACGAAAACACACTTACATGTATATAAAAGTTGAGACTCGAAAAACTCAATATGATTACAAATAATAAACTATGACAGTGATGAAAATAATACGACGTTTTAATGAAATAATAAAGAATATGCATTCTTTTCTAAACTATAAAACATATATGTTCGAAATAAAACCGATATCCACTGGTTTGTCACTGAAATGAAAAATCAGGTATACTTCAACATCCCAAAGGGTCCTGGAATGGCCGAAGAACAAAATAGAGCACTACAACCATCATAGACAAAACCTCAATCAAAGATGCTTGATATTCCCTTCTGAAGCTGTGTTGCTCTTTTAAAGCCCTTCCCTACACTCCTCCAGTCACATTCCACGGACCATAGAATAAGCGATCGAAGATCCCGGACCGATGACTCCTGAAACAAACGGCCTATACAATCACGGAAACTACTAAACAAATTTATTTAAAATACAATCCCATGATACCTGCGGTCGCATGCCAGTCCTCCACAAAAAGAAATTCAGAAGTACAATCCACATGTTCATGCTGAAACACCCACAAACCAATTGAGCCCTCAATTGATCATATCAAAACGGTTTCGGAACGCAAAGATGACTCCAAGGCGCACCGAAACCATCAATCAAATGAGAACGGAAAACTCACAACATGACACAACATTCGCTACGAGAACTAAAACTATTCTGGTATAAAAATATACTGGTATAAAAGTACTTAGCTTAATTCCATCTGATCCCGTATCCGATCCAAAAAGTCCGAACGGCAACCAGCACCCATCACCACCAGCTAAAGAATGCACTACCCGGACCGCTGCTCTACCCGCGATGCTTTTTCTTGTTTTATTTAAAACAATACGAAATGGAATCGCCCGACTTCTGTTTCTTGCAGTTTTCCACAAATAGAGTGCGTTAAGAAAACGAATTCACTATACACTTTGTTAAATCTTATATAAAATATAACGATAATAAAACGAGACAAAATGACAAGACAAAAAATTTCACGTCTTGCTTCCGAGCTTTCGCATACTCACAAAAACCACCGAATCCGGTCTAAGTAAGAAACATAAATAAACAAACGCTATAACGATGGAAAAGAAAACATTGCTAGTGGCAATGAAAAAAACTAAAAATTACCATAGAAAAAACCAAATGCTCATAATTGAATGATTTGAAAGCAACATTAAAATCCAGAGTATCAATTAAACACTACACAATTTCCAACAAACACAAAAAAATATCCATGAAGCTTTCACAAAATGCATTGAAACCCCGAAATTTTAAACAGAAGAAGAATAAATTTTCCAGAGATTAATTTGACACAAATTTGGAGGCAAAACTAAAAAAAAATTTAAAAATGAAAAGCCATCAATTAAAAAAAAAATAATTGAAATTTTTATTAGCTAAGTAATAAATGAACTAATGAATAGTTAAATTTTATTTTATTTATTCCTATTTCTTTGCACAAGTTTTAAAGATAATTTTAAATTTATTTGTTTAGAAAAGTATCTGCATAAAATTTTCAGTGACTGAAGGATTTCATTTTTGTAATAATTGTTTGATTTTGTTTTATATTTTCGGTGGAATTTTGTAACTATTTTTTGTGAAAACTGTTGAATAATTTTTAGTAACTATGACTTTATAATTGTTTTTAAATTAATTAATTACAGATAAATTAATTAATTGAAGAAAATTTCTAATAAATTATGAATTTTTTGCATTTTTCCAAGGTAGTATCTTTTTTTCTCCATTACTACCACGGCTATTGATTAACAGGAAATTCAGGATATTCTAATGAAATCTTTAATTTTTTTAAATGTTCTTATGGAAAAAGAACTCATCTGCATGCCACTGTTTAAATAACTAAAATTATAGTAAACTCGAGCAATTCGTATAGATCTGTACTCTACCATTCAGTACTCAAGACTTCGATATTTTATTGGTGGCGGTTATTGATATCTTTGCGTTCAAACTGATACGGTAAATAAATCAAGCGGGATCAATAAACCCTTAGACTAGTTAAGCCCCACCTATAGAAATGAGCCAGTATTCGTTTTTTTCTAACTTTGTCAAATCATTATTCCGAGTTAACGCACAATTTTCTACCAGTGTATGGTTTTGCTGTCAGAAGAGACATTGTTTACTTTGAACATACAGTCCTTAATTGGCGTCACGACAACAGAGATTGTTAAATCTTATTTTGGTCAAATGGCTAGAAAATGCGAAACGTTCTTAAAAAACTGTCGCAAATTAGGTTTGTGTGTCTAAAAAAAATATAATCAACAAGTTTCTGCCGATTAAAACTATCCAAAAAAAGCCAACTAAGTAGCCGAAAAGAATAACACACAATAACATTTCGAAGAGACGTGCTGAAAGTGTACAAAAGATAGCATAATATGTTGGTCAGAGATGTTTTTAAGAAAGTTGCCGCAGCTAAATAAAATGTGCAGGATTTTAAAGTGAGATGTGGTCTGAAGTCATAAAAAGCCCAAAAGAAACCTCGTCGTGATAACAAAGAACTCGAAATTGCAAAAACTTAGGCCTGAAAACAATATGATTCGGTGTTAACCAAACATACTGGCTATATTGTGTGGAAAGATGACACATATGTCAAGGCTGATTTTTGACAAATTCCTGGAAATAAATTCTTCACCATCAAGAATAAAAAGAAACCTGGAGCTCAAGTTCAAGGAACAGAAAATGGAAAAAATAATTGCTAAAACGTATGGCAACTGGGAATATAAACAGTGAAGTTTACATACAAGACTGAATTAAGAAGCGTCTTCTGAGACCACATTCTCAGGAAAACCTGTTTGGCCAGATTTGACATTTGACATTTGACACTACTCAACAGCGACTTAAAAATGGTACGATTTTTAAATCGGTGTGGTTTCGCGTGACATAAATCCTCCAAATTGTCCAGAACTTCAATCAAACGAGCAATTTTAAGCGGGTTGTTATGATTCTTTCTCGTTTGTTTACTTCGATTGGCTTGAAAAAAATGCAAGCTCTATTTGTAATTAATTTAATAACAATAATTATTAATCATACTATAGGAAGAGTCAAAACTTTATAATAATAATTGTAAAAGCTAAATCGCTGAATGGAATCCAGTTACTTTTATTTTGAGATATTATTTACTGCTCAGATCCGCGTGAAATGTAACGGCCAATACTAGGTGGATTTTAAGGAACAATCTAAGCATAATACCTGGAGTTGTAACATCAACAACCCATTTACATGAATATCGAGAGAGGAACGCCCATTCCGAGGTAACTTTTACCTAAAATAAGTCCCGCATGCAAACATTACCGATATCATTCCGGACAAAATTATCTGAGCATACTTCCGGGTTGGAATATGTAAAATTTACAAACCAGACACGTGTTTAGTAAAATTTCCAAATAGGATTTTTTGTTTTATAATTATAATCAAATTCATCTCACCAATGGCCATTCCGCCAAGATAACACTTGCTTGTTCATTCGAAAAAATGAAAATGTTCAACGTTGCTTCGTAGTTAGTTTCATTGCATTGCCGCGACAAACTAAGCGCTAAAACAATACTCCGTACACACGTGGTGAGTGCATCTAAGGTTATGCTGCTAGCCTCTCACGCGCGTATGTGCGTTTCTTCGTTCGATCGCGTCGACATGAAACAAATGAGACGTTTTTTGAATAGCGTCTATCCCCTGCCCTTCGGTTCAGAAAGTGAGTATGAGCGCGTTCTGTCAACTTGGTCTACTGTAGTTTTTTTTTAATTCCTAAGATTATTGAGATTTTGGGCACGGTACTGCATCAGCTCC
>JASCZW010015278.1:0-20950 GCA_034211315.2 Aedes japonicus | reverse complement strand
ATCCATAGAGAACTTGGATTTTCACTTTTAAATGAATGCTGGTGAAATAATAACAAAAAGTGGAGTTAGACAAAGCGAAGCAAACACAATAACGCAGAAACATTCAAGAAGTGCAACTTACTTCTTTGTTTCTAAACGTTTCAAGTTTATTGCTTTCGCAATTAGTATATTGCTTGATATCATCTTAGTGTTGCACTTCCAGGTTATATTTATGCCAGCTACCAGTTTTGCATAACGTTTGATTGTGTGGCAAGAACAATCATACCCTATGTACAGGGAGTCGAGAAATTTTCTGTTACTAAAAGTTCCTAGACCAGACCGGGAATCGAACCAAGCCACCTTCGGCAAGGTGTTGATTTGTAGCAGCGCCTTTGCCGACTGAGCTAAGGGAGGAGAAGTGTGACTAAAAATATACTATAAGGTGATCTGTGATCACTCTACACGTGGTTCTGTAATTTCTACATAAAAATCGTTTCCTACAGGTAGACAACACTAAGCACACACTCGAATGTTATCTACCAACAGTGACAGCACATTGGTCGCTGTAATTTGGAATCCATTATTAAACCTGTTGATGAATTCCGTCCATAATTCGTTGATTAAAATTGACAAACTAATAACTCATGACTTAATTTGTGAAGAACAGCTATAAATCTTTAAAGGAAGACGGAATTCTTGTGATTTGTGATTTTTGTGAAAACTATTCGTTTATTGTTCAAAAGACATAAAATAACCTACCTTGAGACAAAATTTCATCCAATTAAATAGTGTTGTTGTTTTATAAATCGACTTCCAAGTTTTAAAACTGTTTTGTTTGTGTCAGTTTTTTTTATTTTCAATTTTCTATCCTACTAATTTTGTGTCAGACACTTACGCAACACTTTTTTTTGGGATTTTTCTTTTTTGATTCTATTCATTTGGCTAAACCAAAAAGCATAATAAAGTTTGGCTCTTTCCAAAAGACTGTCTAAATCAATTTTGGAAAAAAAAAAACAAGTATGCATATGGCTAACTGTGACAATGTCTACATGTCCAGAAAGTTTCATAAAAATCTGAGATTGTGCTGCCCACTCCAATACGAATTGGTGTGAAATCCTTCATGTGCAGTGAACACTGCAGATATTCTCAAAGATAGGTTGGCTATGCAGTAGGTATGAGATAAAAAAAATCGTTCCACTTTGATTTTCGGGTCCTATAACAACTGTGGAAAATTTAAGCGCAATCGGTGACACTATATTTTTGCGCCCGTGGTTTTAATTTAACATAGGATTTTCCAAGGGGACTTCACTTTTACAAATGAAACTGTGGTGAAATGACTCGTTGTCCTCTAAAAATACATTCACACAATAACTCCCTAAGAGCTCTCCTAGTACTCCTCAGAGTAAAGAGATATGCGGAAATTCAATCCGAAGGTTTGGCAACGGTATTCGTTTTGTTTACAAAAGCTGCCAACACTTCTGCAGAGTAGAATGTTAAAGCTTCGTGCGTGATTCCATCTTTGTCAGCCATTGTTTTTTTTTTATGGTCATTTATTTGTACAGGCTCGATCGAATTTTTTTTTTTGTATCTTTATTAAAGTGGTTTTCAGCCTCCTGGGCTGGTTCGCCACTCAATCGAATTAACTTTACAGAGCCAAGTTTTCATATTTGTATACTTCAATTATCTTAAAACTAACGTTAAGGGGATAGAACCGATTACTCGCGGCCGTCTTGAGGTTAATAGGTATAACAACAGAAAGGATGGGAAGGTGGGCTGGAGTTTGAAATGGGGTATACATAACACATTTTTTTTTAATTCTAAATTGTCAAAAAAACTTAAAACAATACAACTTTTGGCTTCTTTTGGTCAGCCATTACTGTATACATTTATAACGTACAAAGGATTTTTTAAGAGCATTTGTAAAATTCAACTATGAAGTGTCTTACAAAGTTTTGCACTAACCGCTTGGATGGTAAATCATCGAATCATCGCATATCTCTGTATTTTAAGGATTACTAGGCGATTCCTAATGTTGACTTCAGACATGGCAATTCCATAATTGAACGGTTATGAGGGAATCCGCGAACCAAACAGAACAACAGACAAAATAAAACACTGGAGCAGAATTCTCTTTAAAACACTGACGTTGGATACTAAAAGAGCAGAAACATAGCTATAATCTTCGGCACCTTCTCAAAACGGCACCAGTGAAGTGAATTGGCTAAAGTTAAAAATGGCCTACTGTACAAATTCCGCCAAATTTTCATCTCAGCACCACGAGAATCATTATCAAAAACAGAGAATAATAAAATGTTACTTTATTTTATAACCACCAAGAGTTCTGCAGAACACAAATGTTTAATTTTTTATTATTGAAGATTTGTAAATTTAAACCATTTATTTTAACTCCATTGCAATACTTAGCAATCAAAACATTTCAGCAAACAGTAGACATGCTCGTTTGGTTCAGATTTTGACAGTTCTCTTTGCTCGATTGGTTCAAGATGGCCGCTTTCGCATATCTCTGTACTCTGAGGATAGCTAAGCTCTTCCAAGGAAACTTTTCTTCGAAGACCGCAAATCGATCCGACGCTTGTGGAAAAAGTTATGTAGCTAAAACTGATTGCTAGCTACCCAAACTAACGGCTCATTAGTCTGTTTTTCTAGCAACACTACCACCACCAGCTTGCTGTTGTCTGTTCGAATGGCCACTGAGAACAGACGTTCTTCTTGGGTCAGCTACTTAAGTAAAACTTTCAACCGACATTTCAAATGTATGTCGTTATGCTCCTTGTAGGCGGCGCTGCAGTTGTGCGATAACTGTCAAGTCCATGTTTATCAATAAAAATCCGAGCACACAACCTGAAAAGTCTTGTTTGTATTTCTCTGCACTTGCTTCTTATACCGGCGCCCCCCTATACTTTTACACACGTTTTTCAAGAAAAGGTATATGGGCATCAATGTCTGTTCTCTGTGGTATGGCCCTGTCCAATTCATTCACTGTACGGTCAGCTGTCAGTTTTGCTCAATTCAGCGCCAACATTAGATTAGGGTGAATCTGTTTTTGTAAACAATCGCTTTCGACGTCATTTTCTCTGGAACAAAAGGTCACAAACACAAATTAAGCAGTCTTTTAGGAAGAGGAGCTTTATGTCTATCCGCTGATATATTCAATTTGAAGGAATTGTATTCAACTTCCGATAAATTAGCAGACAAAATGTTTGTTTACAAAAGCAGATACGCTCTAATTAAATGTTGACGCTGAATTCTGTTTTCCTTAGAATAGAATGAAAGCAGAATAATAATGAACAGAATCGGAATAATTCACACGTGATAACACTCGCTTTTGACAGTGTAGGTGTATGAGTATGAGTGAGGGGGCGTTCGTTCACTAAGCATGGCGGAACTGTACTGCTAGAAAAAAAAAAACAGTTCAATGAGCCGTTCGTATGGATAGCAATCAGGTTTAGCTAAATTACTTTTTCTACCAGGGTCGGATCACTTTGTGGTCTAGAAAGAAAAGTTTCCTTGGAAAAGTTTCGAGGGAGTTATTGGTTTATTATAAGAAGACAATGGGTCACCTCTTCAGATTTTCTCTGTAAAACTCAGTTTCCCCAAGACAAATACTATAGACAAAATTTGATTTAATAAGCCTTCGTTTTCATGCAGTTATCAAACTCACATGAAATTTATTTTGCATTATTGTTTGTTTCAATTTTCTTTGCAATTCTTCTTGACTGCCAGGTTATGAACTTTATTTAATTATATCACGTTGAAATTTTTGGTATTCAATTGTCGAATTGTGTCTCAATTTGCGAACATCGCAGCGGAAGACACAAATTCCTTTTATTCTGGCAGCACTGGCCGTACGCAGGCATACGCGACGACGATGTAAACATGTCAAGTGGCAAAGGGTAAGAAGAGTAACAGAAACAGAGAAAGAGCGAGAAGGACATACGTCAAAGGTAGTACGGGAGAAAAATAAAAACAAAAGGAAATTGTAAAGTAAAAGAGTTTAATAGAAGTTCAGTACATTTAGTGAATTTAGTTTCATTAAATTTGGTGGTTAAATTGAGTGGAGTATCGCGTATTCAGTGAAATTTGGTTGTACGATCACAACACAGAAGCCGGTGAGTAGTGTGAGAGATAGATGGAATAAATAACATGAATAAAATTAGATCTCAGTCGTAACAGCTGTCTTCATAGAGGGTGCACGATACAGTGGTGCCTAAACTGAATCGCGCATCCCACGAGCAGTCACTTAAGTATCCGCCATACGACATTGTAGAACAGACAGGTAAAACTTATAGTGCACATCAATAGACGAATAATGGTAATAATTTGAGAAACAGTTATAGTCATAAATTCGCAAAAAAGAAATAGAAGGAAGTAGTGGACGGAAAGCAAACTAAAAATTGTAAGTAGGAAAAATATCAACATTAAGAGCTAACACGACAAAACATTAAACTGTACTAAAATTCAATTCCACAGTTTGGTCATCAGTGGTAGGCTTTTGAAAATTACGGCATTTGCACTTATTACTGAATGTTTTTTTGATTTCCGGTTTGCAAATGCCCATTTTACAAATTCTGAGCTGATCTGATTCATGCAGCGCTGTGTCCATTTGGCTAGTGTCTGATTTTACAGTTCAATCTTTGTCATTACTTGATCATAACTCACAACATCATAATTTTTGATGATATTGTTTTATGGATTTTACTTCATAGATGATTTAAACATATCTTATTGATTTTGTTATGTTCATTTGTCTATAACTCCCTTTCAATTTAATCTTCCCTTTTCTATCTCAGGAGCAATAACTATTAGGCCATAAATAAGAGC
Source organism: Aedes japonicus (assembly GCA_034211315.2). NCBI lineage: Eukaryota > Metazoa > Arthropoda > Insecta > Diptera > Culicidae > Aedes > Aedes japonicus. The sequence continues at coordinate 16,129 of JASCZW010015278.1, read as the reverse complement.
TAATTGCTGTCATAAAATCAGGATCAAGTAGCAAATATTAACCATGGTAACTTTAAAATAAAATATATAAATGTTAGTTTTGTAAAATTCCAATAGATTTAACAAACTTTGTCCGGATACCTCAAATCAAGATTTTGCTGCTATCGCTGAAAACGAACGAAAACGTGCTCAAGCGCGAACCACAGAACTCTACACCTTAACACTTTACAACATTCCTTGCATATCAGGATCAACCGAATGGAGATCATATACCAATAGAAGATACGAATGATTGTAGTATTTTTCATTTACATAAAGAGCATGAGAGGGACCATCAGAATACCCGTTTAAAGCACTCCGGATGGGGAGAGTTGGAATGCCAACTTCCTATTGCTTACAGTTTGTGAATCGAGGGTGGGCTCTTCTTCCCACCCATTGCACAGTGGGAAAAATGGGACCCAAAATCACAACTAATTGAAGGCCGCTGGATAAGTGCCCTGTAAAACAGCTTATATTATGTAATAAAATGCGAGAAATTGAATTGTGATGGTTTCATCTTGGACAGACCTCGGGAAGTGGCTTATTTTGCCCGATTTTCCCCTAATTTTGGAAGAAAAATTGAATAATCACACATTTATCATACTATCTCTGATAATATTGCATCCATTTGTTCTGTACTATTGTGGAAATGTCTGGAGAATCCAATGGAGGTAATATTGTCTTGTAAAAACGTCAGGAACTGTCCATTTTGCCTGATATTCCCCACATGCTGAAATTACTAGATATGCCATGTGTTTTTGGAAATCTAGAAAAATGCAATACACTATTGTGGAACTGTCCGGGGAACTGAATGAAGAGTATGTCGTGATGTGTAAACATCAGTTATTGTCCATTTTACCCGCTTTTCCCTACATACTGGAAGAGTCAATAGATAAAATGCGATTTTTGGAATAGCTGTGCATTAGAATCAAATCAAATGCACTACAATGTAATAAAAATGTCTGGAAAATCGAATTAAGTGGATTTTGACTTATGCAGACATCAGAAAATAGCTCGTTTTGCCCGATTATCCTTAATTTTGAAAAAAATAATTGAATAATACTACATTTATCATATTTTCACTAATAATATTGAACCCATTTGGGATTTACTAATGAGAAAATGGAGAATCCAATGAAGGCAATATCGTCTAGTCAAAACATCAGGAACTGTCCATTTTGCCCGATATTCCTCATATATTGAAAATATTAGATATGTCATGTGGTTTTCAATTTTTTCGCGAATTAGAATGAATAAAAATACAATGCACTATTGTGAAACTGTCTGGGGAATTGAATGGAGGGGATTTCGACTTGTGTAGACGTCAGTTATTGTCCATTTTACCCGCGTTTTCCTGCAAATTGGAAGAATCAATATATATAATGCGGTTTTTTAAATAGCCGTGCACTACAATAAAATCAAATGCATGGCAATATTATTAAAATGTCTGTAAAATTGAATGAAGGGGATGTCGTCTTGTGCAAACCTCGGGAAGTAACTCATTTTGCCCGATTTTCCCCTAATTTAGAGATTAAAATTTAATAATCATACAGTAAACATATTAGCTCTAATAATGTGGAATACATCTATGCTGCAGTATTGTGAAAATGTCTGGAGAATCTTATGAAGGAGACATCATTGTTTGCAGATCTCTTTATCACCCTGTTTTGGCTAGACCTCAAGTTTTGTTTACAAAAGCTGATATGCCATTTTTAAGTGTTACGCGTGAAATTCGCTTGTATTCGTCTTCAAGGAGGCCCTTTGAGAAAATTACCCTGTGCAATTTCTCAGACATTTTCATAATATTGTCGTGCATTTGATTGTATTGTAGCGCACGGCTATTTAAAAAACCGCATTATATATATTGAGTCTTCCAGTATACAGAGAAAAGCGGGTAAAATGGACAATAACTGATGTCTACACAAGCCGACATCCCCTCCATTCAATTCCCTAGACAATTCCACAATAGTGCATTGCATTTTTATACATTCTAATTAGGTGAAATTTCGAAAACCACATGGCATATCTAGTGTTTTCAATATGTGAGGAATATCGGGCAAAATGGACAGTTCATGAGGTTTTTACAAGACGATGTTGCTTTCATTGGATTCTCCAGACATTTTCACGATGGTAGATCCCAAATGGGTTCAATATTATTAGTGAAAATATGATAAATGTAGTATTATCCAATTATTTTTTCAAATTTAAGGGCAAATCGGGGATAACGAGCCACTTCCCAAAGTCTGCATAAGTCGACATCAACTTCATTCGATTTTCCAGACATTTTCATAATATTGTAGTGCATTTGATTTGATTCTAATGCGCAGCTATTCCAAAAATCGCATTTTATCTATTGATTGAAGACGACATACTCTTGTTTCAGTTCCCCGGACAGTTCCACAATAGTGTATTGCATTTTTATAGATTCTAATTCGCCCAAATTTTCAAAAACACATGGCATATCTAGTAATTTCAGCATGTGGGGAATATTAGGCAAAATGGGCAGTTCCTGGTGTTTTTGCGGTTTTACAAGACAATATTACCTCCATTGGATTCTCCAGACATTTCCACAATATTACAGCACAAATGGATGCAATATTATCAGAGCTAGTATAATAAATGTGTGATTATTCAATTTTTCTTCCAAAATTTGGGGAAAATCGGGCAAAATAAGCCACTTTCTGGAGTCTGCCCAAGTTGAAACCAACACCATTCGGTTCCACGCATTTTTTTACATAATATAAGCTGTTTTACAGGGCACTTATCTAGCGGCCTTTAATTAGTTGTGATTTTGGGTCCCATTTTTCCCACTGTGCATTGGGGCATCTTCATGTTAGATAGCTTGCACTTTTGACCAATTGTTCAACCCGTTTTAGGCCCATCATACAATGGCATGATTAGGATAATTAGTAGTTATTAAAGATTAATTGATCAAGTCTAACAGAGAGGAGAGTCCATTGCTGTTGGACTTAGTTCCCGTGCTACAATGGGTAGTAGAACATATCATGCATCATGGTATACAAATACTATAGAAATTTAAATCCACGGAAGCTAAACTATTGTTTCACCGATCGAGCTGAAATTATTCACAGGTATATTTCACTTCATTTAATTTCAAGCCAAAGGAAATGTAAACAACGAAATTGTTTGCAATCTTGCTTGCACCATACAACAATGTTCACCATCTTTCATACAACAAACTAGATTTAGACGTTAGCTGGCTTGAATTTACATGAAATATGCCATTAATTCCTACCGTATCTATCGTTTCCTTTATGTGCATTAGACAACGCAGAAAAGTAATTTTTTTTTCCAAACAGTGTGATGGAATTTCCGAAAACTTCAAGCTTCCATTACTTTTCATCGAGTCAGGAGTCAAAATCAACACTGATTACTATATCGAACAAGCTTTGAAGAACCATTTACCATCAATTTCGAAGCATTCATCCATGCTTCGAAGTTTATTTCAGACGAAAATTACTGTGTTCAACAGGATTTTGCCCCTCTCTCATCAATCTTAAGCAACACAGGAGTGGTGTCGCTAAAATTTCCCCCATTTCATATCATCACAAGAATGGAATGCTTCATCGCCAGATCTCAATCCTTTGGATTTCTTTGCATCGGAATACATGCTCAGTAAAATTGGAAGCACAAAAGGGCACCTTCTTGAGATTTATAAGAAACTGTTAATCAACATTTTGGACAATATGCTTCATAAAACGGTGCGTGCCAACTGCGAAGTTTAAGACACATCTTAAGACACATCATAAGAGAAAAAGGTGAGAGGTTCGAGCTCAACATGTTAATTTATAGGAAATAAAGCGTTTGTTAAGCCGTTTATTAAGTTTTCTTCAACATTTATTTTACTGCCAAGAAACCGTTGCCACCCTGTACAGTCTGTCAGATTTTCAAATAATTGTTGTTTATAACATCAAGCTATTCTATCAGTTGCTGGTGTTGGTTACCTGTATCAGTCCTTCGCGATTGTAGAGATTATTGTTCACATCCAATCATGCGTTTTTGTTGAGTCGATAATAAATCATTGTTCATCACGAAGAAATACCAAGACTTACCATTGGACATAAATGATTCACTCATTAGACACAATCAACCCAGACATAAAGTGGACCATCAGTTGTCTCAGATTTCCAACCTTCCCATTAACCTAGCGCAAGGAATGTGATACCATCAAATTCAAAGCCAACACAAGTCACACTTTTATTTTAAGTACTTTTTTTTATTTACTTCACTTTATTGGCATTTAACACTTCGTACTCGTTACGCAGTAAAACTAAACAAGAGTATGGGGTGAGGGGAGGGATCTGCGCTTTTGGAGACGAGAGAACACAGCAAACACGCTCTCGCGTATCAGACTTAATGTTCGTCTCGGCCAAAACAAGGCGCATCTAACACACACACGCACAATCAAACACATGGTTGTGTTCCACCGTCCGATTACCAACTATCAATCCCAAGTTAATAAGCTGACAGTAATGAAACTGTCACACAACTGGAAAGGCGTGCTTCTATGCGTTCAAAGGAGATTTGAAACTACGACGGTGGTGTGCGATACATTCAGGGGGGGGATGGCTTCCGAAGAATAATTCAGTTTTTCTCTTCACTTATATACAATATCTTCCCTAATGGATATAACAAATATTTTGCTCTTTTGTTTGTCACGAGATTATCGGATACCCTTCCTTATGCAAGTAAGAACAGTTTGAGTCCTAGATTTGTTCTAAACGCTTCCGCAACTTAACAGGTTAAATAAGTTTAAAGTCTTATATCGATTTCAAAGAATTGTGGGACGGGGGGCGGGGCTACAGAGTAAGAGAGGCGCAACAGGGAATACAATTGGGAGTTGGGATCGTAGGGGAACAGAAACTCAGCATTTAAATTAAACCTTAACACGACGCAAAAAAAAATAATAGATGGCTTCGCTTCGCAGACTAAACAACTAGACAAAACACAAAACTCTCTAGCTAATGTGTGTATGTGGGGGTGTGGGTGAGGGATAGGGGATGCAGTGAGATGGGGGCTTAGTACTGAATGTTATGTCCCCTCAGGAAGGCATCGATCTGTCCGCTGGCATGAGCTTGCTGTTGCGGTTGGATGTAGTAGTATTGCTGCTGAGGCTGCGGAACACGGTGAACTTGTGGAGAGGAAGCTTGGTAGCGGTGTTGCTGCGGGATGAGTTGACCCTTCTTGGCAGCTTCCAACCGATCGTTACGCAGCTGGTTTTGCTGGAGTTCAAGCTGCTGGGCGAACAGCTGCTGGCTGTTGATGAACTGCAAGTCGTTTTGCTGTTTCTGGTAGATCTGTTGGGGGATCTGAACTTGGGCTGGGGCTGGTTGAGGTTGGTTGCGGTACAGAGGACTCTGCTGTTGAAGTTGATCCAGCGATACCAGCTGGGACTGTTGATGCTGGACTGGGTTGTGAACGTACGACTGAATGCGGTGGTTCAACCGGAAGTCACCATCGCTCTGAGGCAGTTGTTGGTACAGGGCAGTGTCGTACTGGCCGGTCTGAGGGTCGTACACAAGCTGAGTTTGGTAGATGGGGTTGTTGGTGACCTGTTTTGGCGTCGAGGAAGAGATGGGTTTCGATGGAGTGGTTGATGGGACCTTGTTGTCTTGCTGGAATTTCTGGAACTCAGCATCAAAGTCCAGCGGTTGACGGGTACCGCCGAGAAGAGTGTTGGCCTTGGTTGTGGAGTAGTATCCGGATGCTGTGGTGGTATCCGGACGGTAGGTCGTTGGAGGAGGTTGGGTTTGGAGAGTGTTTTGAGCTGGTAGTCGGTAGATGGGCTTTGGGGTGATGTTCACGGGAACGGTTTGAGTTGGGGTATGGTAGACAGTGTTGGGAGTGGTGCTCACAATCTGAACACGTGGGCGCTGGGTGACGGTTTGTGGCTGTTGAGCGAATGGACGGGCTGCTGGGCGACCACGTTGACCGATCTGTACTTCTTCTTCTTCCGATTCTTCCTGGTTATAGCCAGAGTTGTAGTTGTTCTGGAAGACGGTAGTTGGGCGAGCAGTTGTTGGAACTGGACGGGTTGGGCGAGGAGCAAGTGGTCTCTTGGGGTAGTTCTGTGGGACGTTCTCGTTGGATTCTTCCTCGGACTTCTCTTCATCTTCTTCGCTACCGTCGGGGTTGTTGGGATCGCAAGGGTTTCCGGACACATAGGTGAACTCACGTTTGTTACCGTCGGGGTCGATGTAACCGTACTTGCCTCGAACAACGCAATCCGTACCACGGGTTTCTTCCTTGAACGATCCATCGGCAGCTTCGTAGCCGAAGGTGAATGATCCATCATCGTTAACCTTGTTGTAGTTACGGATGGTCTGTACTGGTGGAGCCCTGACTTCTGGCACCTTCTGGCGAGCAGCAATCGGAGCGGCAGTGGTAACCTTTACAGCTGGTCGGTACGTATCGGCACGTGCCCGTGGGGTTGGTGCTCCGTATTGGCCATTGTAGTCCTCATCGCTGGATACCAGAACCAGCTGTCGGGGATCTTCCTCTTCGCGGGGCTGCGCACGGTAGTACTGAATGGCCTGCTGCGGTCGGTTATCCTGCTCTTCTTCGCTCTCCAGTTCGGCACTGTTCTGTTGTTGCAAAACTCGCGGACGCACCCTTAGCCGGCGCTGCTGCTGTTGGGCCTCGGTGGAACATGCCAGGAGTACGGCCACTCCGGCCACCAGCAACCACTGTGAAGAGAGAAAGAGAGAAAAATCGGGGATTAACAACAGTCATCGGCTTTGTTGTAATTAATCAGTTCATCGAAAGGTAATCTTCCGACCGGTGGCATGAAAAGCACTCGATAGGCAAGTGCCAATCAAGAACAATGATCTACCGCCGTCGTCGTCGTCGTCAGTCAAGGCGTGGGTGGAAGGAGGAAGCGCTCGCACTCTAATGACGGTAATAACAACGATGGCTGACTGACGAGGAGGTTGTCGGATAATAAAATAATGATGAATAACCGACACGAGTGGAGACAATGGAGTCATCGACCGCGAGGGGGCGACGTTTTTGCGATTGTTCCACGCGCGTGAAGGAGTATAGGCGTGAAGGAGTTAAAGTGTTTGAAGATACGGAAGAAAGGACCGTTTTCCGACATGAATAATTCATTCAATAAAAGTGAATGAAAGCGATATGCTTTAAAGTGCTGGATGGCACTTTTGCACTTTAGAGAGAAATAGGACGAGGCCATCCCAGTTGGTCGGACGGTGCTCGATTAAGCTAATTGATGTTGACAGAATTGGGGGAAGTCGTATCTCATTGACGAAATGGGTTTGTTTCGCTTTCGTATAAATTGTTGGTCATTATAAATTGATGGTTGGAGTAATGTTTTGAGCTGTGGTAATCAGTTTGTGATGTGAAGAAGATGAAATTTATAGGAGACGAAATTACTCTGACGCGGGTCCTTCAGACGAAGTTAAACTCAAAAATCAATTTATGATTTCATGATGAGAGAAAAGTGTCATTAAAAATTTTTAGTTCCTAAGGTAGTATTGGTCTTAGGTCAAGATTGTTTAAAACTGATTCTGATGGTAAATAGCCCATTGATCCCGTTGGTCTGGTATCAGTTCCAGTCAGCGCTGTTGGACTTTTCTGAGACGAATAATCTCTGATCATTTTCGGAAAGGATGACAGCCGTTACACAGAGGGCAAGAACTGACGAAAACTAAGGAAAAAATCTGTAACTTTTTTCGCTTTTAAGCGCGGCTTGTAAACAAGGCCATTTCCGCTTGGAAGTTGTCTGGAAAATCGAATGGAACTAGTTTCAATCACCGCACGGATATTATTGTGGAGTTAAAGCGCTTATTTTACCCCTTTTCCCCTTATATTCTTGAATAATTTATTGACATCTTTGCACGGAGAGGCTCAAAATCAACAAAATAGTGCTAATCCCATGTGAAATTTCCTGAAAAATCGAAAAAAAGCTGTTTCACCTACCACACCTACCACCTACCACAAAGCTGTTTCACCTACCACATCTGTGAAAGAAGATATGACGGGTTTTACCCCACTTCCCCTTGTATTCTTGAATAGTTTATAGATACCTGTGCTCAGAGCAGCAAGATAAACCAAATAAGGCTTATCCTATGTAAAATATCTTGATGAATCGAATAAAAGTTGTTTCATATACCGCGCGGCTCTTTGAACAAATATATGGCTGATTTGACCCCACTTCCCCTTATGTTATTGAATAATTTAGAGATATCTTTGCTCGGAGTCGCTCAAGTTCAACAAAATAGGACTAGTCCAATGTGAAATTTTCTTTAGAATCGAATAAAGGTTTTCTCAACTACCACACGGCTCTGTGAACGAACTTTCTCTTATATGCTTCGAACATATAACGGGTGTTCCAATCAAAATTTGGTCAAGCAGTAATGTGTGAGAGTCTTTTTCTTTTTCAAGTTCAGTTAATACAGAATACAGGAGAAATATTCAGCTAAGCTTCCTTTTTACCGTGAATTGCAGGGTCTTTCGTTGACCACCTGCCATAATATTTTGTGCAGTCTTCTTGTCCACTTTATTCGCCGCAGAACGCCAGTTTGTCTTGAACTGTTTCTCGCTCACAACAGCTTTTTGAGTCTTCTCAAGGTTCCTCTTGACGATGGCCCAATATTGTTCGGTTGGGCGGAGCTCCGGCGTGTTGAGAGGGTTCTTGAACGTTGTTGGCAGCAAACCACTCCATGGTCTTTTTCCGTAATAACAAGATGCCAAATCCAGCCAAAAAAGAGCGGAACAATTGTGTCGCTTCACGAAAGGCAGTAGACGTTTTTGTAGGCACTCACTCAGATAAATTTCTTGGTAGATGGTTCCGTCGGTTGCAATGTAGATGTTGCTCTTCAAGCCACAGGTACAGATGGCCTGCCAGACCAGATATTTCTTTGCGAACTTTGACAGTTTAATGTAGCTTGAAAATATCTGCGACCTTTCCCCGTCAGTTGCGACATTAAATTCCTGTCCAGTAAGCTGTCATCGCTCCTGTACCACGCAACCAAACTTCGTCAATATTTGGAGTCACCACTTTCTTGTAAGTCGACAGTCCAGCTCGTTGTTAGCTCTATCCATGGTTGAAGCACCACTCCCAGCTTTTTTGTCGACATTGCTCGTACGGAGAGTGTCGCAGCTCCGCTCGAACATCCAGCTTTTCTGGCTGGTCGACAAACGTTCACCGAACACTTTTAATACGTTGCTGACAGTTGATTAAGCCACATTCAACAATTTCGCCAACTTGGCGTGAGAGTAGTTTGGAATTTCGCCATGCACGTGCAAAATGTTGATGCGTTGCTCCTCTTCCTTCGACGACTTTTTGAATTGCTAATATCAAAATCAAAATAGAAGCATGACGCACACATCTTCAAAATAATGGGTGTGCGAAATTTTTTTTATGCACGATTAAAGAAAATGCGTCAAGTTTAAGTCGACCAAATTTTGATCGATACACCCTTTAGTTCAACTATATGGGTTCACCTGAGGATGAAATCAGCTATATCTTTGTTCACATAGCCGTGCGGTGGTTGAAACAAACTCTAGTCGATTTTCCAGGAAATTTCACATATGAATAGTCCTATTTGGTTGATCTTGGAGCCACTCCGAGGCAAAGATATCTATAAATTATTCAATAATATAAGAGGAAGTGGGGTAAAACCTAGCCATATCTTTGTTCACAGAGCTATGCAGTAGATGAAACAACTTCTATTCGATTCTTTGAAAAAAAAATACATAGGATTGGCCATATTTGGTTGATCTTGAGCCACTCCGAGCAAAGATATCTATAAACTATTTAAGAATACAAGAGGAAGTGGGGTAAAACCAGCCATATATTCGTTCACAGAGCCGTGCGGTATTTGAAATAGCTTCTATTCGATTTTTTAGTAAATTTCACATGGGATTAGCACTATTTTGTTGATCTTGAACCACTCCGTGCAAAGATGTCTAAAAATTATTCAAGAATATAAGGGAAGTGGGGTAAAATAAGCTCTATAGCTCCACAACCATATCCATGCGGTGATTGAAACCAACTTCATTCGATTTCCCAGATGATTTCCAAGCGGAAATTGCTTTATCTACAAGCCGCGCTTAAAAGCGAAAAAAGTTACTGATTTTTTCCTTAGTTTTCATCAATTCTTGCCCACTGTGCTTTGCTACCCGAGCACAGGCTTATAACAAATTGATTACAAGATCTTATATCATGTTATCAGTGTTGGATCAGTAATACATATGTTATCATTTAGGCTGAATAAACAGCCAAAATAACAGAATGAATAACAAAAAAATACTCGTTGAATATCATAATAATAACTTATTTTGTTATCACTGCGAAAAACTTGATAAAAAATCCTACACTGTAAGCAAATTTATTGAAAAAGTTTCAAGTTTTGTTATCAATTTGAAATAAAATTCTCATGCAAATAACCTAAAAAATTATTTTGATTAAGCGCAAAATTTCTTGTTTAAATATGCTGGAATTATTTATAATTTTACAATTCAACTTAGAACTTTAAACATTGTGTGTTCAAAATGATAACATACGATAACAAAATTTGCCAATGGTGATAACTAAATTTGTTATGTGATAACAGCGGAAATCAAAACGATAACTGGGATAACAGAACTTGTTATTTATATTATATCAGCTTGTTATTTTCCTTTGCTAGGGAGGTGTCTACCAAATTCATAACAAGATCTAATATAATATCATCAGTGTTTGATCACTAAATATGTTATCATTTAGGCTGAATTAACAGCCAAAATAACAAAAGTGATAACAAATTAAAATTCGTTGGATATCACAATATTAACTCGTTTTATGATCATGGAGTTCATTTTGATAACAAATTTAGTGATATCAACAAATTAATTGAGATAATTTCAAATTATGTTATCAACACAATATCAAATTCATACACTAATAACTGAAGTAGTACTTCTGGTAAGAAGCTCAATTTCATATCCATCACATGCTGATAATATTCAGCATTCGTCAGCATGCTGGTAGAATTCAATAACGTTCGTCAAAAATCGTCTACAAAAAATGATAACAGATGATAACAAAATTTGTCGATGTTGATAACTAAATTTGTTATGCGATAACAGACGAGTTCAAAATGATATCTGAGATAACAAAACTTGTTACTTATTCGGTATCAGTTTGTTATTTAGCTTTGCTAGGGTACTGGTCCATGTGTTGATGGATTCGATGCGTGAAATCCAGATTGTCTCCGAACAAACCTCAGTTTTTTTTCTTTCAGTGTAGATTTTGAATTATTTCAAGGATCGCTGAAACTTTTCACCTATATGACAGCTAAAACTTTCCACTTTTGTCGTGGTACAACTTTTTTAAATTCGTGTTACATTCATTAAAAGGGTTTCGTATCTAGGGGAAGTGAGCCAACGCATTTCGTACGATCGGCAGCAAAATCCGAACTTGTCCGTACACGATCTTGCCAAGAAACAAAAAATTTAAAGCTACCAAAAAAAATAAAAGGGTGAGTTAGGTCAGTGACATAACTGCAAAGTTGACGTAGGACTGCTTGTTGATATAAACAAATTGATGTCATCGAATAAATGAATTTGTAAATAAATTTCAGTCTAAAAAACCATGAAACCCTGTGCTATTAGTGTGCGGCTTTACTGTTGGTTCTCCACGAAAATCTATAGAAACTACAGTTCGGGTCGAATTAACTGTTAATAAAGACTGTATTCGATGCAACTTGGACACACAAAATAGGTCACCAAAAATTTTCCGAGAGCCCGATTCTTTTCAAACTTTCTGGAAATAAAGTACTACTAAATGGTTAAGTTTTGACATCATTGGTTTATTAAACCTCTTCTCCCAACCCAAATGCCCGCACCTTTGCCTTGACCCCTTTCATCAAATTTTGGGCAATGATAGGACCGACTTGCTTACTTACTTTTAACCACACTTTCTTTAAATCAAGTTCATTTTCTATCAGTTTTGGAGTTTTAACGAGCTTTGCCTTCATGATTGCCCAAAATTTTTCAATTGGGCGAAGTTCCTGAGTGTTTGGAGGGTTGACGTCTTTTGGTACAAAAACTACATTATTATCTTTGTACCAGTCTAAGACGGGCCGGGCATAGTGGCAAGATGCCAAATCCGGCCAAAACAGTGTCGGGCCATCGTGAGATCTCAAGAAGGGCAGAAGTCGTTTTTGGAGGCATTCGTCCTTGCAGATTTGTCCGTTGACGGTCCCAGAGGTGATGAAGGGCTGACTCATTTTGCCAAATCGGCAGATCGCTAGCCAGGCAAGGCATTTTTTTGGCGAATTTCGACAGTTTCTTCTTCCGTACACTCTCCGGAACGGCCAACTTAGAGGTAGCGACGTAGTGTTCCTGTCCTGGCATTTGTTTGGTGTCGGCTTTAATGTAGGTCTCATCGTCCATCACAATGCAGAACGGTTTTGTGAGCCAGTCCCTGTACAGTTTTCTTGCACAAGTTTTGGCCACCGAGTTCTGTTTATCGCTCCGGTTCGGTGCCTTCTGGAGCTTTTTCACATGTAATCCAGAACGTTTCATTGTTTTCTGCACAAAACAAACTGAAACTTTCGCCTTTTTCGCAACATCTCTGATCGAAATGTTGGAATAACGCTTAAATTAGTTCAATACCATCCTGGCCTTCTCCGGATTTGATGTGCCACGTTTTTTGCCCCTACCATTTTTCCGCTTGGTTGTCTTACGGTCCTTGAACGTTTTGATCTCATGAGATACGGTTGAATGTGCGATTCCGAGCTGTTTTCCTATCCATCGATGAGAAGCGTTTGGGTTTTCGAAGTGAGTGACCAAAATTTGCTGGCGCACTGTTTTTTCATTCGAAGCCATCACTGAAATCACTCGACCGATTTTCACGAAACTCATTACACAATTGACACAACACAATGAAATACATTCAGTTAAAATCTCAATAATTTTTACCCATACGCTAAAAAGTTACGAACAATTGCGTGTGTCCAAATTTCATCGAATACAGTCTTTAATAGTTTGTTTGTTGAATGTCCAACGTGATTGTAAGTGTTACATGGATCCTGTGTTTTCATTTTCATTGAACATAGAGCAAATGGCAACTAACAACTTAACCTAACACCCAGTGGACCAGTATGGACTTTTTCGTTTTGCGAAAAGTTCGATTGGCTGGAGCGGGAACCGAGCCCTCACTTCATGCCAATTGCTTGAACGACGGGTGACGCCGCTAACCACTTGACCACGAAGATAACATGGGTGATTGATTTGGCCATTAGTGGGATGCGGCTTTTTAAGCAACACTACACAGATAAAAAGAAACACTGAATTTTCTGCGTTATCTAATGCACATAAAGGGAATGCTAGATTTGGCAGAAAATAATGGGATATTTCATGTAAATTTAGGCCAGATAACGCCTAAATCTAGTCTGTTGCATGAAAGATTGCAAACAATATCGTTGTTTACGCTCTTTTGGCTTGGAATTACACGAGGGAAAATTTTACGCGCTTGTTAAAATTAATTATTTTTTTCTGTGTATGATCAACCGGTGCGTGGTAATGAAAATTTCGATGAGCGTAAGAGAAATTTCTATCAAACATACTCTTTAGTTGGAAAATTGATTTGATCATCCTGAAAAAATCGGTCGTATGAACTAATCAGAGCGAGGCGTAAATATGATGTCATTTTCGACCAATAGCTTTGTGCGTTCCGACATTTTTCTTTGAAGTACTTTTTAAATAGTTTAAACATATATAATGAATTAAGTTAGCAACATGCGTTTAGCTTTGATATTCTACCTTTTGAATGAAATACTTATCGTAAAGTTTCCGTGGGCCAGACAGGAGATATTATTATTCAAAATCTCCAAACCTGCGTGACGCTTTCGATTTCAAAAATTTTAGAACGGCGCCCCTATACAGGAATAGAAAAAAAAGACGTAAGTCCTACGTCAAAAAGGTGTTTTGTGTTTGCAAATAATTTGACCTGCGCTTTTGTTGTTTTTAAGTCACACCGAACCAAGCAATCTCTAAATAACACAAAAATATCAGGGGAATCGGGGTAACATCGACCATATCTTTATTGACAGAGCTTTGCGAAGAACGCAACCAATTTCAATGGATTTCTCAGCAAATTTGACTAAGGAATAGCCTTAGTTTGTTGATCTTGAGTAGCTCCGACCAAAGAAATTTATGATAAACACAAAACTATTAGGTGAATCAGGGTAAAATGAGCCATATCTTCGTTCTAAGAGCCATGCGGTGAACGAGACCTAACACAAATCGATTGTCCAGAAAATTTTACATAGTACTTTCAGAGTTTTGCTGATCTTGAGTCACACAGACGCAATTTCTGAATAACATAACAATATTAAGGGAATCAGTGTAAAATCAGCCATGTCTTCGTTCATAGAGCTGTGCGGTGAACGAAATCAACTCCAACCGATTTTCCAGAAAATTTTACATAGGACTAGCCTTACTTTGTTGATCTTGAGTTACACCGACCAAAGAAATTTCTGAATTACAAAAAAAGTATTGGGGAATCAGGGTAAAATGTGTCATATCTTTATTCACAGAGTGGTGAAACTAACTCCAATCAAGTCTCCAGGAATTTACATGGGATTAACCTTTTTTGGTTGCTTAAGAAAAACACCGAAAAAAAAAATTCTGAAAAAAAACCAAAATGTTAGGGGAATCAGGGTAAAATTAGCCATATCTTCGTTCTAAGAGCCGTGCGGTGAATGAAACCAACTTCAATTGAAAATTTTATACAGGATTTCCCCCCTTACCTATCCTGCATAGGATAGTATGACAAAGGGTTATGTGCCTGATCGTATACTACCGTTCAAATGCCCTCCGCTCGTTTTCAAACTTACATCTATTCAATTTCAAAAGCCTGCCGTTCCCTTACGGATCTATCAACACACTTTCTCTTCATGTCTATTTGTTCTAGCAATAAAATTACTGTCCGCTCCTAGCGCTTCGCATAGAGATGATAAATTATCTGCTTCTGAAAAAAACTTCATCAAAGATCGTTACTTCCGCGCTGGGGAGAATACAAAAATAACAATCAAAAGTGCTTATTTTGTTGCTGTAGAAACACACCGAACAAATAAATTTCTGAATCACACACAAATACTATGGAAATTAGGGTAAAATCATCCATATCTTCATTCACAGAGCCGTGCGATTTATAAAATTAACTCTAATCAATTTTTCAGGCAATTTCACATATAAATAGTTTAATTTTGTTGATCTTGAGTCAAACCGAACTAATCAATCTCTGAATAACACAAAAATATTAGGGGAATCGGGGTAAAATCTACGATGTGTTCGTTCACAGAGCTGTGCGGTATACGAAACCAATTCCAATCGATTTCTCAGCAAATTTGACAAAGGACTAGCTTTAATTTATTAATTTCAGTAACTTCGACCAACGGAATTTATGATAAACACGAAACAATTAGGGGAATTAGGGTAAAATCAGCCATATATACGTTCACAGAGCCGTGCTGTGAATGAAACAGTTCCAATCGATTGTCCAGAAAATTTTACAAAGAACTAGCATTATTTTATTGATCTTGAGTCACACCGAGCAAAGAAAATTGTGAAAAACATGAAAATATTAGGGGAATCAGGGTAAAATCAGCCATATCGTCATTCACAGAGCCGCGCGGTGAACAAAACTAACTCTAGTCGATTTTCCAGGAAATTTTACATGGGACTAGCCATATTTTGTTGTTCTTTAATCACATCGAGCAAAGAAATTTCTGAAAAACACAACAATATTAGGGAAATCAGGGTAAAATCAGCCATATCTTCATTCACAGAGCCGTGCGGTGAACGAAACCTACTTCAATCGATTTTCCTGGAAATTTTACAAAGGACTAGCATCATTTTGTTGATCTTGAGTCACACCGAGCAAAGAAATTTCTGAACAACAAGGAAATATTAGGGAGACCCGGGTAAAATGAGCTCATTTGCTCGCCAAACAGTTCCGTGCGGCCAATGAAACCACGTTCATTCGATTTTTGGAAATTCACAGAAATCGTTCCACTCCGAGCAGAGATATAGAATTCTTTCGCGTTACGGCACTTTTTTCCCCACTGTACAATGCTTCATC
>JASCZW010015277.1:0-20962 GCA_034211315.2 Aedes japonicus | reverse complement strand
GTTTGTGACGCAGTATGATGAATAAATGACACATCGTATATAAGTCGAAAACTTGCACTCTTTACGATTTAACATAAACATCATACGATAAAGGCCACAATTAATTGCGATTTTAACTTCAAATATAAGAATAAACGATACTATTTGAACACTGTTATTCGACTTGTGGTTGTCTGGGTAAGTCAGTACACAATAAAGTCGAGATTTCGTGATGACGTAGGACATGAGAGGGTTGTTGAGTTAATCGTCGAGTATCACACTAAGGTTCTTCGCTTGGTTGTCTCTTTGCAGAGGAGTTCCAACCAAGGAATAACCGGAGATAGTAGGAGACTTCTTCCTAGAGAAAATGACAACGGTACTTTCCCGGATTCAAGAGCATACAGTTCATCTCGCAGCACCTTTTTACTGTCTCTAAATTTGTTTAAATCTTTTAGCCGATGAGATTTCAGCAACAGGTTGACATCGTTGAAATACAAGAAAAAATCATCGGCCCAAGATGACTGCCTTGGGGAATGCCGGACAAGTCGGGGAACGAAAAGGAAAGCTCATCGCCAATATTAACCTTAAAAATTCTTCCACAAAGATACGGTTTGAACCAGTGAAGCAAGGAGGCGCCAGTCTTTCCAGTTTTGCCACAACGATGTCATAGTTGATTCTGTCGAAGGTATCAGATAGGTACATGTAGACAACGTCCGTTTGTGGACCAGATGAATTCCCATCCATGATAAAGGAAGTGATTGATAGAAGATTTGTGGTCATTGAACGCTTCGGCATGAATCCATGTTGATCATCGGAGATATATTGCTTCACGTGGAAAAATACGGCTTCCAAAACGGTAAGTTCAAACAGCTTAAATGCTAATAAATTCGGTGGCAGTTTATACCGTTGCTAAATGAACTGAGGACCAATCATGGTTCGGAACTCCGTCGGGCAGAAGCGAACCACAATAACGCCAGTTGACATCAGTTCTTTCACGAAGTTAAACCATGTTTCGAAAGAAGTTTCTGGCTAGACTCAGGAAGCGTAACGTACTTAGCTTCTGTTAAAGACAAACTGAAACATTGCTGCTGCTCATTGTACCACTTCCGAGCTTGAACATGAACCCGGGGATGTCACTAACCCAGTCAGCATTGCAGAAACATTGAAAGCCACCGGTTCTACCAAGATGTAGCTTTAAATTAGCTGTTACGCTGAGGTATCGCACGGTTATTTTTGCTTCGATCCAAACTGCTTTAGCGTAATGGGTGGTGTAAATGGTTTCCGTGAGTTTTACGTGCAGATATGCCGACTTGACACCATCGATATGCTTGACTTGCAGGAATCGACGAGCAATCGTTAACCTCATCATAATTGATGCCGAGTTTTTGACTGTAGCCGCGCCTTAAAGCGGATCACCTGGCCGGATTCGTTGAGCTTCTTTTTGACGAATCTTTTGCATCCGAATGGTTTCCGGTTCGTAAGCATATTCACTATTTCCCAGGTCGAGTATTCTTGAAGAGACGCGAACTCCTCGTCCATGGCTTTGTTCCGCTCGTGACGCTCTTGACTGCGCATAGCCTGGTCGTACGTCGCCGATAGCACATCGTCGGTACACCAATATTTGACCGGGTGTACCGTCGCACATTCTCGTGCTCATCTTCGACCGCAGTTATAAATAATTGTTTCGGAAAACCCTTCGAAATCGCCATCCTCGGAACACATGTCATTGGACGTTGTGAACTCGCCCTTCTTCTTCTTCTTCTTCTTCTTCTTCTTCCCTCCTCCTCCTCCTCCTCCTCCTCCTCCTCCTCCTCCTCCTCCTCTCATCCCTCCTCATCCTCCCCATCCTCCCCATCCTCCTCATCCTCCTCATCCTCCTCATCCTCCTCATCCTCCTCATCCTCCTCATCCTCCTCATCCTCCTCATCCTCCTCATCCTCCTCATCCTCCTCATCCTCCTCATCCTCCATGTTGACAATTCTCCGCATGACTTATGCTATGTGCCAGATGTGCATCATGCGCGAGTCGAAGATTGTACAATTCACCGAATAGGATTCCAACTATTGCGACATCCTACGTCATCGAAAATGATAGTTGCTCTTCTTTTTGTAGCGGTCCAGAATTGTATCCCAGTCTATGTGTGTCAGCAACTCAGTTATGCTACGATGGACGGCTTTCTGGAAGTCATACGACACAGGCGCTGGAAAGTCAGCATAGTCGTTGCCCAGACTTTCAGGAATGGAAACGACTAGAGGTGGATGAGGTGGGACATGCTTAACCAAAGGGGCGGGGGCCATACCCGGAAGAAAAAAAGAACCAATTTGAGCAGTTGCGTGTGGGAAGCCAATTTTGGGTATATGTAGTTGTGTTAACCGACCCGTTGGGTATAAATAACTTACTTTTGGGAAGAATTTACACAAAAGTTAGTTATTTATACACAACGGGTCGGTTAACACACCTATACCCAAAATTGGCTTCCCACACGCAAATGCTCAAATGGGTACTTTTTTTCTTCTGTGTAGAGATGAATGGAAGGGTGTCTCGAGAACTTACAAAACAGAGGTCCAAGCTGCGGTGATTTTCGTACACTACGTGATTAATTTGGGAGTGTTGTCACGCTATAGCAATCGCGAAGATGTAAAGCTTCTGAATGAAGCACGGATCTTTCGCAGTCTGGATAGAGAAAGCCACTGCGAGACGATTTTCACGAAATATCAGCCAAATTGAAGTCACCTAGCACCATAAACTTATCCGTTGAAGCCGAGTTTTCAACTATAAAAAATACGGAGCGGCACTGCCCCTCAATGAATTCGGTATTACGTGTCCGATCAGGTGGCATATACACAGCACACAGAAACAGTGTTCTATCCAATAGTCTTACAGTGAGCCAGATTTGCTCCAAACACTCCCATTCGCTATTTTCGATAGGTTTCGCTTTCAATCCGCAACGAACCGCTATTAGAACACCACCTCTAGTAGATTTCCTGCTGTTGTTGGAATTTCTATCGCATCAGAAAACCTCATAATCGGGTCCAAATACTTGGTTGGAAAGTGTGCGACCACCGAGCCAAGTCGCGATCAGTGCCGCCCACTTTGCCGTCACCACCGTCTTGTCACGAATAATTCCATATTGGCTCTCATCCACCTTCAGGTGAATAGTGGCCAATGCCTTTTCATCGCCATCCCTTCAAGCTTCTGTCATTACAGCCGGAGGAGTACCTGGTTGCTGTGCTTCCAGAGCTGCTAGTTTGCTGGTAGGTTCGCTTGATAGTCGTCATCACTTGAATTATTCAGCTGCATGACATTCGCCCCCGACATCCCTTGGATTTTTCAAGATCAGCTTCTGGTTCCGTCTGGGCCCATACCTGATAGAAGTTCATGGGCAAACAATTGGTTTTCGGAGAGAAATATCTTGAGACGTTTTTTTTCTAGTAGATGGATCTAGTGATAAATAATATAATCCATAGTTCATGTGGCGAGAAGACTCCCTCCAGTTTCACCTTCATGGGTGAAAACGAATCACGGTAAAAAAATAATGTCTAATTGAAATGGTAGTCACTATCCTTATTACGAGTGTAACGGGTGAAGTAAGAAACGTAATATGGCCCAATATCGTAGATGGTGCATGATAAAATGGATTTTGGAGATGCCTGACTTAGCTTAACTTTTGTTCCTGGATAGACCTTACCTCCTTTTACAACAACGATGCTAAATTTTTCAAACAAATCGCCAAAAGTATATGAAATTCTTACTATGCCCCCACATTCTAGATCGAAAATCTGATTTAAGCTGCGTTAAGAGCCATATCAGAAAGACTGGTACTGTGATCAACCGATATCCACTTGTATTGTGACTAGATGGCTTAGCCAATTTTTTGGATTTTTCCATGAATTGATTCCATGCATTGACGTTTTTCGGTCGCAAATGCCCGTGTAGAAAAAAATCACTATTGAATAATCGGTTCCTGGATTTCTGGACAATCATATATGTAACTGATTAAGCTGCAAGAAGTCATTCACTGACTCTGGCTAATTGGAAATTTCTTGATTTGCGATCTTTCAAGGACGGATTCACTAAATAAGTGGCGGAAGCTTTCAGCTGCACTCGTAGAGATGTGACCAACTTTAGGGAGTTTGCTGAAGAAATTTAAGTTTTCGACCCCACTATCGAAGATACATAATAACTGCCTAATATAGTCTGTAGTAGATAGTTATCGAGGAAGTAGTTTTTTCTTTGTGAACTTTGTGCTTTAGCTGCTAAAGATACACTGCCGTTCTACGCATAACTGTCCCATGTTGCTTTTGGTCAAATTGCAGCTTTTTCAATATATGCTTCATTTTCTACCAAACTATACTATTGGATACAAACAAAAAATTATATACTTTGTTCTGAGTTTTTATAAAAAAAACATCAAGTTAGATTGTCCCATGTTGAAATTCTAGGCATAAAAGTCCCACTACGACATTTCTCAAGAGATCTTAGAAAACAAAATTGATTTAAATTTACAACATTCTTTGTAGGAACTACTCGACACTCAGCATTGATAAGGGGCTTATGTGTAAACTTAAACAATGAATTTGACATGATAACATTGACATTAAATTGTCTATATAGGCCACCAATTGCATTTGATCGAACTGTGTTTTTAATGATGATATGGTGATAAACAATAATCAGAATCATGGTAGGAGCATAAACAATAATGCACATGGCATGTGTATTTCAAAACGTAAATTCTATCGCCAACAATCCACCAATACATCATTTAGTGCGACTTGTATGCCTAGAATTTTCTGCTCCAAGGCAAGATTCTACGCATATCAGTCCCACTGAATAATTTACCTCGTATTTTACATACAAAAATAATCTTCTTGTTTGTAATACCACAGATTACATCGAAACTCAGCCACATCTTCAAATGCCACTCCTAAATTTGTGGGTTTTACCACGAATCTTACCAGCCCTACACAATAGTGACGCAAAACTTAAAACGCTTTTTTTTCAACTACAACTTTTGCAACATGGGACAGTTATGCGTAGAACGGCAGTACATTTCTCCTTTCATTATTTCGGCGACAATATCCACATCTTTCAACCAATCGTTTCAAGATCTTTTTCGTCAATTTAATTATTTTGTTCAACCATTTAAATAAGCGAAAACCTAGACGAGGGAAACAGAAAACTATTCAATATAAACAGCAAAGTGATGCTCAATCATAATACTCTAACACGATTTTCCGACATTTCCTTACAATTATTTGCGATTTGAAATACAAAATCCCGCAATAAGCAAAGCCCAATAAGGATCCTTGAGAATAACCCATAGTAGTTTAATGGAGATCAATCAGCTGATTTCGCATGCCTTTTAGAGTAGATAAAACAGATTTCTCCAGGGAGCTTTCGCGGACCAAAACAATGTTGTCGACGTGAAACAATGCATCATAAATATTTGCGAAAATGCAAAAAACATTATCCAAGCTGCTATTATCTTGATTCTTAATTCGTCATACCGCTTGACTCATCAAGAGCTATATACTCGTTTATTTTTCTGCTCTCAGGTGTTTTTCTTTTGTTTTCTGTGCTGTGACCTAAATACATTTCATTTCCACCATTCATAATAATACATTAGACAATGTCAACACCAATCAAAGCATAATGGTCAAAAGCATTTTTTTACAAATGAAGTAATATAATTAAAATCATGGGGCAATTCATTCAGTTACTTCGTACTGTATCTTTAGACTAAATCTGAAAGCGATAAAAAAAATGCACTGACAGCGAATTATCGAATTCTTCCGATTCTACCCATTTTGATGTTTTCTAGTTACATAATTTTCCGAAGCGCATATCCCTTGGCAGCTTCCCGTTGAACAATAAGAAAACCTATCAGACATGATTACCTGACTTCCCAGGACGACTATCTGGGGCAGCTGAATTGCATCCGATCCGACCGTGTTGAATACATCTTGCAGTTTGTTCACCACCGGTATGAGAGCTTCCATCTTCGACTGCTTGTTTTTTTTCACTGCCTTTTTCCTCGAGCTGTTCCTTCAACGGATGACGGATCCTGGCAACTACAAAAGGTTACGGAACCAACTCGGTTTCCGTATTTGTTCGGAAATACTGGAGGTATAGCACGTAACACCTAACCTTGCGAGGATGAAAACACTTTTTATTGAAAACTGCAAAATGCGGAAAAAGCGCAGTGAACTGTGACTCTGCTTCACACTATTTTCACTTCTTTCTTAGCACCTTCTGAAGCAAAGTAGCTTCGCATCGCAGTCGAAGATTCATTATGCCTGTTTACAAATTCACCCGTTAGAAATTTTCGACAACAATACTACATGAACTTCAAGCTACTGTTCGTTCCAGTCTAGCCTTTCTCTGCCTGAGGGAGACTAGTAGTAGAAGACTGGGTTTCAATAATGAAGCTTCGCCAAGAGACAAGAAACCTTCAAGCATTCGCGGCAGGGTGAACTGATGACTTTTCTATTCGGTGTTTTTCGAAAATCCTATCCCCCGTATACAGGGATGCCATCATCTGCACTCTGAGATCCTAAATTTGTCGATAGTTGAAAATAATGTAATCTATCACGAAGTTTACGTTGCATCCGCATAATTAATAACATTGAACTATCGATAGAATCTTTTGTACAACTACAGTGAAATGAATGGTTAAAACTTCAGATACTACTAGTATTGAACTGAAATTGATCATAACTCTCTGACTATTTTTGAAACTGTATGGAATTGCTCGCTAAGGTCATTATCGTCGATTTTATTATTTTTTCATCACCAATTACATTACTGAGACAGCTTGAAGCACCATTTAAAACGAGCGCCATCTACGACGTTTAACCTCACTTTTGTGTTACCTGGATTCCTCCATTAAGAAAATCTATTTCGAGCAATTTCAATCAAAAAACATTCTAATAATGGATTTTCACTCACCGACAAACCGACATGAAACTCAATCTTCATTATTGATCAAGAATCCATAACGACCGATTCAAATGTGCAGCGATCCCATCTGTCAAAACCCATAGAATCAATTGATCTAGATCAAATAAATTTATTTATTTTATTTATTTATTTATTTATATACTTGTAGAGTAAGAGTATTCTCTTATAATTTACTACAATCGGTATTTTCGTTGTTCACCACATTAACGCAATTCAAATAATTATACAAAAAAAAAGGAAAGCAAATTTCTTATAACAATAATTGTGTACTTATTTAATACTCAACCCTTTGCTTGCTCCACTCCATTCAATTTCCTTCACTCAACCAGTCCAAACACTCACGATAGAATCTTGCCGTTGATAGATGAGATTGTATATTAGCAGGAAGCTGATTCCATAGAACAATTGCACGAACGAAAAAGGTACCACCGTAATAAGAAGAGTTATGTTGCGGTACGACGTAATGCTTTACTCGAGCGCTTCTAAACGGCTGAAGTTTGTCAAGCAGATAGCTTGGACCCTGATGTATAATTTTGAATAAATTCACACAGATTCTAAGTTTAACGAATTCATAAAAGGAGCAACCCAAGAGCTGCTTTTGCAAATGTGTTACTCTGGCGTACCTTGATAATTTAAAGACCCAGCGTACACAGTGATTCAAGGCAATTCTTAAGCGATTCAGAATACCAGCAGGTGCATTCATCAATCAATTCAAGTCCGTACGAAAAGTGCGGCCTTAACAGAGAATTGAAAAGCTTAATTTTTGTTGATATCGATAACATACCAGCCGTGAGTCTCAATTGTCGCAGTCCAGCATAAATTTTTCCGCATTGAGAATTCACTTGAGTGTCCCATTCTAAGTTATTTTGTATAATTATGCCAAGATTAGAAGCTTTATTGACGTATTCGATCGTAACGTTATCTATTAAAAGATTTGGTAACTCCATACGTATTTGCCGTCTGCATATAAACATAGCTTTCGTTTTGGATGGATTTATAGGAAGAAGATTTCTTGATGACCATAGCGAAACATTTCTTAAATCGTTATTTATTAACCGAGTCATTTCTTCTATTGATAAATCAATTGAACAGAGATACAATTGAACAAATGTGTCCAGAATTCCTCAGACATGAACCTTCTCATCAAGTTCCCAAGCGTGTTCGTGGCTTCAATAAACGATCTCAGCGAACACCAAGATAGATGTCAGTAATATGATTCAAACAGAAATATGAAGACATTTTCTATTGTCATTCATGTCGGTTTGTCGGTGTTTCACTATCAACATTTTGGTAACAATAGACTTTATTGTCTATGTATTACAGTGACATGATCGTTTCAATGGAACCATACATGAACAGTATAGCTCGCCGGCACCGGTTGTGTAGAGGTAAGCGTAACTGGTGCTTGGCATCTCAGGGGGTCCGGGGTCAGTGGAATTTTTCTGAAACGCAAAAAATCTCTGGTCACGTCTACTGGAAGGGAAGAAAAGCCGTTGATCCCGGCTCATGTGTTGATGAATGCAATATTTAGGGTTCAGGCGGTGGAGTCGGTTGTCCCCATCTGAAGATAAACCGGCCAACGGAAAATAATAGACTGGCCATCTGCAAATTTAATAATAATCTTATTGTACTCCTTTTGTAAATTTTTGTTCGGAATGGTATAAAACACAATGAGATATGGTGTTGGTGTACAAAAATAAGGGTATCATCTTGTTTTTACATATCAATACACATATGGCCATAGCGATTTGAAATTGGTTCATTGTTATAGATCCCTTTGGTTCAAAGTACACCTTTCAGGTGGCACCTTGTTATACACTCTTGCGCTTTTTGGTACTAGAAGCTTTATTTCGATTCGCTGTGTTATTTTGTCAAACAATTCGGGGCCGTGTCGTGTGAATTACGGTATTTATTAGCAAAAATCAATATGAAACTAGCGATTTGAAATTGGTTCACTGTTGTAAAATCCCTAGGTCCGAACTACATCCTGCTGTCTGCATTATTGCACTCTTTATCAACAGATTCAGTCAATATATCAGTTTGAAAACGAACCGCATGCTGACATGCGGAACCGAGCACGTCAATGCCCGGCTAAGCCGCAGTGTAATAATTGACGGAAATGAGTTCGAGATTGTTACTGAATTGGCCTACCTCGGCTCACTTGTGACTGCTAAAACTGAACACAGTCATGAGATCCGGAAGCGTATTATAATAACGTTATAACGAATAGATTCAGGGAGGTTTATTTCTTAAAATCCAAATCCAACATTCAAAGGGCGGAGCGAAAATTCATGTTTTCAAAATAGGAAATCTTGATTTTCATGAAAATTCATAATTTTGTGAATGAAAACCCGGTTTATTTCATCAATCTTACGTGTTATGAAAAATCTGTGTTCACGAATGGATTCAGGGAGGTTCATTCCATAAAATCCAAGCTCAACATTCAAAAGGTGGAGCTGAAATTCATGTTTTCAAAATAGAAAATCTTGATTTTTATGAAAATTCGTAATTTTGTGAATGAAACACCGACAAACCGACATGAAACTCAATCTTCATTATTGATCAAGAATCCATAACGACCGATTCAAATGTGCAGCGATCCCATCTGTCAAAACCCATAGAATCAATTGATCTAGATCAAATAAATGTGTCCAGAATTCCTCAGACATGAACCTTCTCATCAAGTTCCCAAGCGTGTTCGTGGCTTCAATAAACGATCTCAGCGAACACGAAGATAGATGGCAGTAATATGATTCAAACAGAAATATCAAGACATTTTCTATTGTCATTCATGTCGGTTTGTCGGTGGTAATATGATCTACCTCATCAACAACCAGAATGTTGGCTCTGCCCTTTGCAAGTTGGACTTGGATTTTATGGAATGGACCTCCCTGAATCCATTCGTGAACACAGATTTTTCGTAACACGTAAGATTGATGAAATAAACCGGGTTTTCATTCACCGACAAACCGACATGAATGACAATAGAAAATGTCTTGATATTTCTGTTTGAATCATATTACTGACATCTATCTTCGTGTTCGCTGAGATCGTTTATTGAAGCCACGAACACGCTTGGGAACTTGATGAGAAGGTTCATGTCTGAGGAATTCTGGACACATTTATTTGATCTAGATCAATTGATTCTATGGGTTTTGACAGATGGGATCGCTGCACATTTGAATCGGTCGTTATGGATTCTTGATCAATAATGAAGATTGAGTTTCATGTCGGTTTGTCGGTGATATTACTACGGAAATACGTGTTTTTGTGAATTTCAATCACATTTTTCTCAAAAATTGGACGTGTTACAGCATTTCTGAGCTCATATTTAAATTCAGCGTGGCGAAATCTATAAAATTCAAAATATATACTTGAAGGGAGTGAAACATTGCCGACTAGTGTTATCAGGCGGCGTGCAAACAACTTGCTCCACAAGCAGGTACAAGTACACAGAATTCGTGGAGACCTGGTAAGTCTGAAGAAAGGTAGCTAAAGAACTGGGAACGTCGCTGTCAACGTTCAGGAGAATATTGAAAGACGAACTTGGGCTAAATCCATACAAAACACAAGTTTAGGAGCATTTCAAGGGTAATCGTTTGGGGATGTTTCTACAGAACTTTGTTTCATTGCTGTACGTATACCTGGTGTCAAAATTAGTAGTAAATATTTCATCCATAATGTCAAGAAGAACCATTTGCTTCCCTTTGTAAAGAAACACGTAAGAAATGCACCATACTGCGTCCATCAAAACTCTGCGTTGTCCCACCAGGCGAAAGCCTCACAAGCCCTTCAGCTGATTTAAATCCTTTCGCCTTCTATGCATGGGACTTCGTGCTGGGAAACTTGGGAATATCAAAGGAGTACCCGTGGAAACTTTTAAGAAACGATTGGGGAAAATATGGAATGACATGCCTCAAGATAACGTGCTTTGCAGCTGTGAAGCTTTCCAACAACGCATGCGGCTTGCAATTAAGGCGAAGGGAGAAGGATTTGAACTTAACTATACTAAGACAAATACATTGAAAATTTAAGATTCATGCTAGCTACTCATTTTCAAGACCATATACTCCACTGAAAGGAACTCCCACTCACCCTGTATATGACCAGGATATTGAGATATAGCATATAATGTTGGCTTGTAGACCAACGTTGCCATGTTTTCCTTATTCCAAGCTCATCATCGGTGGTACAATCCGAGTATTGTCCCTTTTCACCTTCGTACTACTCCAGGAGAACATTTGAATAGTGGCACAAAGCTAGATCCGACCAGAAGATCGTAGGGCCCTTGTGTTGCTTCAACGGAGGAAGCAAACGCTTCTGTAGACATTCCTTGAGGTAGATCTCCACGTTTACAGTCTCCGTTTGCCACATGAGCAGATCGCTAGCCACATGATGTATTTCTTGGCAAACTTTGAATGTTTCTGCTTCTTTACTTCCTCCGGAACATCGAACTTGTGCTGGGTAGTGAAGAACAGTAGCCCCGGAAGCTGCCGAAAGTGCGCCTTGACGTAAGCCTCATTATCCCTAATGAGACAATAAGGCTTCGTCAGCATCTCGGTGTACAGTTTCCGGGACCGTTACTTACCCACCGTATTTTGCCGTTCGTCACGATTTGGAGCCTTCTGCACTTTGTACGTATGCAGTCCCTTGGCTCTCTAAACGAAAGACTAGGACAGATTCAACTTTTTGGCCACATCCCTGACCGAAGCATTGGGATTCTACTTAAACGCCTTCACGACATGCTTGTGATCCTGATGACTAATAGAGCATCCATTCTGACCGCATTTCTTCTTTCGTTTGATGCTCAGAGCTCCGTAGTAACGTTTAATCACACGATTCACCGTTGACTGCACGATTTCGAGTTTTTTTTCCGATGTCCCAATGAGAGAGTTGAGGTTTTTCCAGGTGCTTGCGCAAAATCAATTCGCGACGTTGCTTTTTGGAAGAAAAGCAAATTTTTCCAAAAAACTCTACCCAAATTTTCAAGAGAAAATATCCAATTAGTAGTTTTCTACAGCGTTATTTCCGTGATTCCATTTGATGTTGAACACCCATTAAATGTAATAAAACATGTTCCCTAGTTTGAATTAACTTGGACTAAGGTTCGGTGGTGGATCTGATACCTCGCAACGCACCACGAAAAGGTGATCTGCCAGCGTTACGGGTCAAGTTCTTGGTTCAGCGAACAAGTTGGTCGAAGATCGTACACACTCAGATTATTTTACAGAAACCTGTAAAATTTTACCGAATTCTCAACAGCTGAACATTCGGTAATTCGATTTTACGGATTTCGGTAAAATTTTACCGGATTCCGGTAATGTTTTTACAGATATCTGTAACATTTTATCGAAATCCGTTAAATCGGATTACCGAAGGTTCAGCTGTTGAGAATTCGGTAAAACTTTACAGATTTCTGTAAAAAAATCTAAGTGTGTAGCTTTCTTTGTTCCCAAGATCATGAGAAATGCCACGACGGTCTTGAACTTGTTATCCATACCACACATTATTCTATTTTTGCCCATCCTAAAGTGTTTTAAAATGAAAATAAGTTTTGTGAACTCCAATGTGGTACTAGAAAACACTCTTAAGATCAAGGTTTAGATATACCCTTAGATTTTTTACAGAAATCTGTAAAGTTTTACCGAATTCTCAACAGCTGAACGTTCGGTATTCCGATTTTACGGATTTCGGTGAAATTTTACAGATATCTGTAAAAAAAATTACCGGATGCAGCTCCTAAATCCATAAAATCGGATTACCGAACGTTCAGCTGTTGAGAATTCGGTAAAACTTTGCAGATTTCTGTAAAAAAATACAAGTGTGTGCATTTTTGTATATTTGTTGATAATTAGTACATGAAACTTAGGGTAGCCATATCTCTCCGACGTCCCCTAGTGAAACCTATCAACACTAAACTTCGTTGTTCGGTTTGTTTTTGTAAATTTGTTGGATTTATTTTTCATCTATACACGTTTTACTAGTTAATTGTTCTTATGCATATATGCGACACTAATTAGCTAAATAGTTGATGCTTAAATTAAGCATATTAGCTAGTGATGGTATGAATGGTCACAGACCGTTCCTTCAACAGCTCCTCCTGAATAGTGAGCCTCTGCTCCGTAGTGTCCTCCTGCAGAAAAATGGCCCTCTGATCCGTAATGGCCAGACGCTCCATAATGTCCCAGAGAACCGTACGCAGCATTACCTGCCCCAATATAGTGCCCACCGCCGCCACCACCGCCATAGTGACTTCCACTTGAGTAACCATGTGAACTAGATTGCAGATGCGATCCATGAGATTGATGAACTCCGTGATTGGAAACCGAGATGTGTCCTGTCGTGGCCAAAATTGGGGCATGGGCCGCATACAAAGGTGTAGATATTAGTGGCGCACTGACTATGGGTGTGTAGTGTTTCGTGATGTACACCGGCTTGGTCACTACAACAGGCTTTGTTACAACTACTGGTTTGGTTACTAGCACAGGTGTTGGCACTTTCACAGGCACTGGGTAAGGATGAGGAACTGGAACTTGCACATGTTTCGTAACAGGGTATGGTACTGCCACTGGTACTGGCCGATCAATTGGAACTGGGTAAAGCTTCTTAACAAACACTGGATATGGTAATGGTTTGGAAATTGTTATGGGAACTGGGACAGTCTTTTGATGAATACGGGATATGGCTTGGGAACTGGTACTGGAAAATGTTCCTTGATAGTTGCCGTCAAGAATGGCTTCGGGTAGCCATAGCCTCCGTGATACCCGCCGTGGAGGCCTCCGTGGCTGGAATAACCACCGCCATACCCGTAGCCGAGTCCAGATCCATGAAAACCGCCATCATAACCATAACCGTGTCCGTAAGATCCTGTGTAGCCTCCCCCATAACCAATTCCTGCACTTTTCACTGATCCTTGGAATCCACCATCAAAACCATAGCCATGTCCGTACGCTCCTCCGTAACCAATGCCTAAACCTTTTTCCAACTAAACCAACTGAGTGGCCTCCATGCAAACCACTTGAAAATCCAAGTCCGCCTCCGTAGCCTAGTGAAAGATGTCTCTTGTTGGTTCTCTTTTCAGAACCTTCTGAAGACGTTACTTGTTCATTCTGTAGCTGTATGGAGTCGCCTTTACTTGCACTTGGTTGCTCAACGTCACCATCTCCTAGTGCAGCTCCTACTACTAACGTCACCAACAGGAGCAATACCTAGAACGATATAGATTTATATCAAATAACTGAACATCTTCCGTTGCGTACTGCAGTCTCACCGAAAACCTTTTCATTCTGCTAGAATCTACCACACGCGCCAACTAATCCTACAGAATCAGTATCACACGATCTGCCGATGAATTTGATACTGCCAATGATCTCCGAATCGGCCCTCAGCTTTATACCTTTTCCTAAGCATGTGTCGTAGTTTGGGTTGCTAATGGATAGGGCATAAGATTCCGAGTCTTGTCAAGTGACTTCCACGCATTAGATCATACGCATGTCATGCTGTACGAGTTATCGTGGTGCACCGCACTGGACAGATCGACGTAGAATTTGCATATAATTATATCAATCAATCCATCATGATGGACGACAGACTGGTGAGAGATCCTCCAAGGGTCGACGGACGAAGAGACGAAAATATGGCAAAATAAAAGCTTATCATAATCAAGCATGCAAACGCAGGCGATACTGTCTACTTAGGGATGTTCAATTTTTAATAAATAATTTTTAATTTTTGCTTTATCATACATCAACACGTCAGTTAAGGATTGTTGAAATGTGAATCTGTGTCATTCTGCTGACTAAATACATCCTTTGCCATCCCTATGGTTCGATAGTTGAACGATCCGAACAGCTGTATAAAACATAGGGGAGGAAAAGGTAATCGAAAAATAATCGCTCGTCACTTGCATTTTCAATGCACCCCGAGAACTATGCGAGGAATGCCATTTTGCGTGCGTTCAGTAGGATGTGATCTGCTTTTCCGTGATGTAGCTACATGGCACTGTTTACCTACTAATATACTGATCGATATGATTATATGGGCCGATCGAACTGAAGCTGGCGAGTGACTTGGTGCTTAATCGCACTTTGCAGAGGAACCTCGCTCATATCAGCTATTGGATATGATAATCAGATGCACTTGCACGCTCTGCGTTGATAAGGCGTTCATGCGGGGAGTTGAAGTTCGAGCCAGACATGACACAGACTAAGCTATCGTCGAGTGGAGACATATGCGGATTATGTAAGAGCGATAATTGAGCATAATACGTCTAAGTCGGGAAGGTGGACGCTGAGATATCTTGTTTACCTAGTTTGTCATTCAGGTAAATTTGAATAATGGATCGCAGTGAAATGTTAGAAGCTGAGCTACGTGCGCTATAGTTCTTGGGTTGTGATTTCTCCTGGCCTCCTAATTGTGATTGTTTAATTATATACTTTGATAGCAGTCTGCGGACCGAGTGTGAAGAAATAGATCTAAATAACAACTATTATTCAATTAGATTATGAGGTGCCTTTTCCAGTGACAAAGTTGTTACTTTGAATCAATGCTGAATGTAATACGACTGTATAATGACATGCAACATTCAATCAATTGCAAAAACCCTAACTAAGAGTGGTATTTATTGAGAGTGTTATACCTTTTTAGATTTGGTTCACGACCCTTATTAACAGCACTCTAAAGTGGCTTTTAAGTGATGTCTTCTTCAGCCATGGGGATAATCATTGTCTGATGTTAGTTTTCATACTCATCCTCCTTCAAAACTAAGCACCGTCTATTTAAAAAAAAAGATAGAGTTTTTACCTAGTCCTGTCATCGGAAAAATTGAGCCAAACAAACTGTTGCATAAATTGCTTACGTTCTAGAGCCTGCTAATGCATTTGAAAGCTATCGTTTGCATTAAAAAAAATGGACTTTTATGGTGATAAGAAAAAGCTAAGACAAATAATTGCTTTTGATAAATTTCCCATGGCAGGTAATTATTTAAGCTTACTTGCAAAAAAAATCTACGTACTTGCTAGCGGCCTTTCGGCAGTTAAACGGAACATTCGCCATGGCGGACGAAAACATGCGTGAAGGAACTCTTCGTTTTAATTATCAATTCCTCCACAGTTTTCGGGACAAAATGTTTGGAGTTGATCTTACGCTTTAGGTTGGCCCAGAAATTTTGGATGGAACGCAGCATGGGGACGTTGAGCGGGTTCGCCGATTTGGGTACCATAGCGATATTAAGCCGCTCCATCTCCTCCAAAGATCGCTTCTAGTAGTGAGCCGACGCCAGATCCAGACAGAACACCGCGTCTTCGCCCTTATAATATTTCTTGATGAACGACGCAACTTCCGGCAGGCATTTCATACTATAAATTTCCCCGGTCACGGCCAGTGCGGAGCGAAAGAAGAGCGGCTTTGACATCCCCTTTTCGCTGATTGTCAGCCACAGCAGCACCTTCTTGGGGAACTTGGTGTATGAAATGAACTTCACCTCGGAGCTCACTTCCTTAGTGGGGGTAGTAAAATACGAAGTGTCCTGCCGGTCGTTGTCATCCAGGGTGAGAGAGGTCTCGTCCTCTATCACCACCGCCACGTCGCAATTGATTCACCGGGAAAATCGAGTTGGCCATCTTATTCAGCCGCTGCCGCTGCATCATTGCTTGCAGCTTCGAAACCAATGGACGCAACTTGCGCTTCCTGACATGTATGTTCATGTTCGCCAGGTACTTTTTCACCGTTTGGCCGGTTGAACCAACCTCCCAGCCAAGCGCACACAGCGATGTAGCCATTTTCCCTCGGTCTTCCTCTTCAGCATCCTTTGGAGCTTCTTGTCGCTCAGGGTCGTCGGCCGTCCGGAACCGGTCTTTCTTTCGATGCTCTGATTGTTGTCTAATAGTGCCAAGATGTTGTACATGCCGGAACGGGCGTATCCGGCTTCCACAAAGTGCCGCACGATGTCCGTTTTCGACGCGGCGGGATGCCGTTCATTGAACGCGCTCACTTCTGAACAGAGTTGCTTCACTGTTTTTGCCATCACGGTTTCGACTGATAAAGATGTCAAATTTTGTCTGCTGACTCATGGGTTACTATGATTGATGCTACATTGGTAGTATCGTCAGTGCAAATGAAAGTAAACCCATGAAAAATCGACAATTTTTGTCCATTTTTTTAATGCAAACGTAATTCTAATTAAGTTTAGATTTAGTCGGTCTTAGTAGATTTGGTTTAAGCATTGCGAAACATATTCGGGAGTCATTATTTTGCATTCTTATTTCGTTACATTGCTCACTAGGATCTTGGGTGAATTTGAATAAATTTACATCAGTTAAAGTGAAAACTTGTGCCGTGCAAGTTAAATGAATGAGTGCCAGATCGGTTCCAGTAGGTTAAGGTGGTTGAAACGTATGCAGTAAAAATCACCCACCCATCTAGTGGTGAATCCACCTATGCATCGCCAATCCAGCAACTCTATACTGTACAGCGTTAACAGTTGGTTTGCAATAAACAAGGCGAAAGCAGTCATGCATCTATGCTGGATGGTTTGTTCGTACTGCCAGCCATAACCGATCTGACATTTAAAATATCCTCACCTTTCTGGAGAATGGCGAGAGTGTCAACCGGAAGCCTGGTTCCGACAGTGCTGTGCGACCGTAAAGTGCAGCAGAAGTTGAGGAGGAAACACCGAGGGCAAGGTGGCCTCATCGTATCACTCCATGGTCCGAGTGGTTGGTGGAACCTGCCAAACGGTGAAGAAGTACCTGTACAAGATGTAAGCTTTGTAAGCATTAGTCAAGGCCAGCCGTGTCTGAGCAGCAGAAAATTACCCTGAAGGAGCTGCTGAAGGTGCTGGTGAAAACATTGGTCGCGGTTTCTTGGTCATGATTGATGACGAGACTATCTTAAAGCTGGACGGCAATGAATGGCAATGGTATATAGGACTGGTCATAATCGACTGAGGGCATATCCAGCCAAAAGACCACATGCTTCCTTCGCATGTTACTTCTTGATGAAGACGGCAACTTCTGATAAGTACTACGTACTGTATTGGGACCGTTTACAGCAAGCCTCGAAGGAAAGATCATTGGATTGGACATTACTTTCTCGCTGACCGTCAGACACAGAAGCACTTTCTTCGGGAAATTTGTGTGGGAGATGTATTTGACGTCAACGCTTCTTCCATGGTGGGGTCAAAAGTACCGTGCCGTCCAGCGTCAAGAAGATCTCTCGTAATCTATTAGGATCACAACGTCACGTTTCCCCGGAAAGATATTTTTCAACGGCACCTTCAGTTGTTCCTTCTGGATGATTGCCTGAAGCTCAGACAAGACCGGCTTCGATTGACGCTAACACATAGCAATGTCCATCTTTCCCAGATATTTTTCAACGTTTGTCCGAGTCCATCAACCTGTCAACCTAAAGCGTGCAACGATGAGGACACTTTGCCGTTGGTCTTCCTCTTCTGCTTCTGCAGTGCCTGGAACCTTGCTTCCGTTCTTCGCTCTCGGCTGGTCGCCAAAGGGTGGAGGATGTTGTAAATGCAATATCGACTATATCCGGTGGACACAAAGTGCCTCACAATGTCCAACTGATAGTTAATATTTGTTGAGAACCTGTAAAAAGGGTATGACCTACCTTCAGTCATCACAAGTTCTTACCGCACGCCTTCACGAGTTATATGATCACAAAAGATTGCCAGCTGAAACACGATGACGCTGGTTGCCGTAGCCTGGGCATTGTTGTCAATTTAACAATAGCAAAGAGAGGAGGTGCAATGCAATGTAACGCAAGGCAAGCTTAGAATGGTGATTGTGATGGTTAGAATTTCAGCACAGTATTTACCTTAACACGGCACCTCTGCACTTCCTAGAAGTGCAAAATTTCTAGAAAATTTCCTAGACCAGACCGGGAATCGAACCCAGCCATCTCCAGCAGGGTGTTGCTTTTGTAGCTACGCCTTTGCTGACTGACTCAAAGAAGGCCCCATAGGAAAACAACTGTCATTATACCTGCTTTTTTTTATGTATGAGGTGTCAACGGCACTCTAGGAGGGAATAAACAGTATCATTTTATTTTTTCCTAACCTGCTGATTCAGTTGTTCTGTTGTGAATTCTACTTCAACAATTTCATTGAGATCCGACGCCCCTTTTTAACAAACCATCCCCATGCATGACAATGCTCAGTTTTATGTACCCACGGAATTAAGTGCATCTTTTTACGGATCTACCTCTCAGTTTTTGGACCTGCATATAGCGTTACTGTGATCACAGACAGCTAGCTCAAATTGATTTTGCTATTAAGTGAAGCTGCATACAAGACAAGGTCTTAGAAGGAATGGTGACTACTTGCATACATACATACACAACAGGGTTTATTTAGTCCTGCCCCCCGAGCAGGATAGAATAACTTGATAACTGGCTTTAGTATTTAGGAGCTCAGATTAAGAGGCAAAATACCTGAGGATAATACCATAAAATTGTTCCCACAATGTTATGCGGATACCAAACTTAGGTAAGACAATACCAAAATAGTACCTCTCAGGTATTCCCAGGTATCCAGAATAACAAGTTTGGCTATTCAGAGATATTTTGCTTGCAATTCTTAGGTATTTTGTAGGTATTATACCTCTTAATCTGAGCTCTTTACTTCTAAGGCCAGTTATCAAGATCAAAATTAGGTATTCATATGTTGTTGTCTCCTGCTTGGGTACGATTGGCAATGAACCGTTAGATTCACCACCAGGGACAGGGTAAAGGGTGTCCCACATCAAATTGCATCACGGAAGAAGCGCTGTAGAAAATTACCCATTGGGTATTTTCTCTTGAAAATTTGTGTAGAAGTAGTTTGTTGTATTGCTGTCAGTTTTTCAAAAATTTGAAAACAAAATTACGTCACCCGAAAAGCAACGTTGCGAAATGGAAATCCTGGTAAATCCTCAACTCTCTCATCGGGACATCAGAAAACAACTCGGAATCGTGCAGCCAACAGTGAGTGGTGTGATTAAACGTTACTATGAAACATTGAGCATTGAACGGAAGGGAGAAATGCACTCATGAATGGATGTTCTATTAGTGATCAGGATCACAAGCGTGTCGTGAAAGCGTTTAAGCGGAATCTCAATGCTTCGGTCAGGGATGTGGCCAAAAAGTTGAATCTGTCCAAGTCTTTCGTTCAGAGAGCCAAGGACCGGGAGGGACTGCATACGTACAAAATGCAAAAGCTCCAAACCGTGACAACGGCAAAATACGGTGGGAAAGTCACGGGCCCGGAAATTGTACACCCAGATGCTGACGAAGCCTCATTTTCTCATCATGGAAGATGAGACTTACGTCAAGGCGGACTTCCGGACAGCTTGCGGGGCTACTATTCTATAGCGCCCAGCACAAGTTTGATGTTCCGGAGGAAGTAAGGAAGCCGCAACGTTCAAGTTTGCCAAAAAGTAAATGATTGGGCTAGCGATCTGCTCATGTGGCAAACGGAGTGCGCCGTTCACAGGACTACGACTCAAGGGAGTGTCTACCAGAGTACGTCTGTTTTCTCTGTTGAAGCAACACGAGGGCTCTACGATCTTCTGACCAGATCTAGCTTCGTGCCACTATTCAAATGTTGTCCAGGAGTGGCAACGAAGCTTACGGGGTCACTTTGGCTCCCAAGTTCATGAACCCCCCAACGCACCGGAACTAAGGCTCATCGAAAAATACTGAGCTATTATGGAGCAGGCACTACGGAAGCATCTCAAGAGGTCAAATCTGAGGAAGACATGAAGAAAGTGGGTTTCCGTACAGAAGAAGCAGCAGCCAGATGTTGTACAGAAACTAATGAGTGGAGTTAAGCGTAAGGTGCGAGCGTACGGATATTGTATTGCAATTGAAGTTGCCAAAGCTTATACATGGGTTATATTTTATCTTCTGAAAGTTTGAAAAGGATCGGTATGAGCTAATTTTTCTACAGCGTTTTCCGTGATGCAATTTGATGTGGGACACCCTTTAATTGCATATAACAATCTCTAATTAGATCCATTTTATAATCCAA
>JASCZW010015276.1:0-20952 GCA_034211315.2 Aedes japonicus | reverse complement strand
TTTGAAAATTTCGATGCCTTCTTCGTTCTGAAATGCTCAGCGTAGCATTTCTGGCCATAGCAGAATATAAAAGCCAGCCCCGAAGCTGCTTGAAATCCTCCAGGACATAAGTTTCATCGTCCATAACAACGCATGAAAACTTCGTCAAACATTCGCCAGTTCAAACGTCGAGCCCGTGATTTTGCTGCCAAGTTCTGTTTGTCGTTCCGATTTGGAACTGTTTTTACTTTATACGACTTAAGTCCAAACGTTGTTTTGATTTTTGGACAAAACCAGGCGACATCCCTATTTTACGAGCCACCGTTCGAATGGAGAGATTTGGGTTTTTCGTTAATATCCTTTTCACCTTCGGTCCATGACAGGATCAGCGCGTCCAATGTTTTTGTCACTTCTCGGTTTCCTCTCCACCATCAAACGTTCCGAAAATGATTTGAGTTAATATCGTGAACAGTGGATTTAGGCAAATCCAATGTTTTTGTAAGGTCCCGTATTGACAAGTCAGGATTTGCCGTATGCCCGTACAAAATTCGCTCGCGCACTTGTTTTTCTTTCGTCGCCATCTTGAATACTAAACATGAAATGTAAACATCAATCATAGTCCTTTTCATTATAGACTCTCAGCTACACCACAGTGAAGTTTTCATTCCTTCAAGAAATATTTACAAAATTTACAATAATTTGAAGGGTGCCGGATCAATGTGAGGATACAGACCCCGCATATGTTTTACATTATCCTGTTGGAGAGAACTGATGTAGAGACAAATATGCCCAAAGGCAGTGTACACTTTGATGCACAGTCTGTGAACTATACAGCACAATCCTTTGAGACATACATGACCCCCTTAGGCCCTCGAATGTCACGATCGATTGGTGTCAACATTTTGAAAATCTCATGAGAAACCACTGAGATATTACGCTAAAAACCTGACCACTTTTCGTGACGGTCACTTTTTCGAAGGCCATACACTTGCCGATGCAAAAGGCAAAAACATTCACAATCGTTCGTTTGCTCGTGGGAAGCAACTCGCCGAACGAACTCACTTCGCCGTCTCAAGCTAAAACCCGGCAACTCGTTGTGTGGAGAAAATTAGAAGAAACAACGACCGCCGCTCGTATTTCATTACATCACATGCTTCCGCTGGCGAGGCTGTTTGCCAGGACGATGAGGCGCATTCGAATGCATGATGCACCGGGAGGCCGAGTCCGAGGTGCAGGAAAATCGATACCTGACCAGAGCAGTGGTAAAACTCACGCCTCACGTTCAGCTGATTCTCGAACCAGAAGGAAAAACGAATCAAGTGGACGTCACTTCCCGCACCTACCAGGACTCCAGACACATGCTTCGGGTGCGGTGGGCTAGCGTGGAAAAGCGCTGAATCCCAATCTCGGGCGTCACACTGAAAACGGGCTTAAAAATGCCCAGCCTTCCTTCCTCGATGGAGGATTGCAGAAATAAACCACGGGCGCTAGATCGGCCCGGAAAATGCACTTTCTAGAGTTGCAGAGCGAAAGCGAGGGAAGGTGACAATTTTCACGTTTTATGATTTTCTATTTATAATTGGTGAGTGCTTTTATTGCCCCGTGTTACCGGTCTGTCTCTCTCCTTCAACCTTGGATTAGAAGCCAATTGTTCTGACTTTTAAGTGAAATAATTATACACGAGTTGAATGCCGGTAGCTACGAGAAGACGGTAGCGACCATGACGTTGGACGATGAAAGCTGTTTTAATTATAGTGAGGAATTTCGCAGTGTGAATTGTACCTGTTTATGATACGTTCATCGATGTTTACGGCAAAAAATTTAATACAGAATATTGGCGATGGTTTAGATAAGTGAACCAATGGTATTTTCAGGTTAATTTTGTGACACAGTATGTTCATTCATACTAATTCAGAGAACTGACATGTAATTTCAGACGATCTTACTCCGAAAGGCTGTAGATTAAAAGGCGAAAAACATGAACAATGCTAAACGAACAGAATCTCGATCTATCGGACTAATGATTGATGTAAAAATCATGATTGATTACCAATTTATTAGAGTCATTTTGAAGATTTAAAACACACCATCTATAAAACCATCTATTTCCTTCCTGCCCAAGAAGTCCGCTCAAATTTTGCGTTTGTGTATTTTGCATTTGTTCACGTGTAGCAGTGGGGATGTCTTCATCAGCTCCTTTTCACATCTAGGTTTGGTGCCAGAATGTGATGTTGAACATTGAGTTGAATATATTTCATATTTAGATGATCTGAAATCACTATTTATTTCATGTTTCTACCAGTCATTTGAGGTGAATCTATGCTCATGACTATATTGTCCATCATCTGGCACCATCATATGCAAAAAAATATGTTTAAGAGCTGTCCAATAGTACTCAACGATAATGGCATCACTGTTGCTTTCCATGGATATAACGCACCGATATTGTAACGTGAAGCCTGATGTCTCTTACATTCGTTTGTTTTTAAACGAAACATTCCATTTGTCATTATCGAAGCTTTGTCTAACATTTCCGCGAGAGTAAATAAAATAAGAAATGCACATTGACAATCTAAAGATCAATAACAAACTTAAAGTTTGGTCGTGAACGTCTGTTTCATAATCTGCATGTAGACGTGTTTGTGATCATAGCAATCGTCATGTTATGGTTGATTGCTTTCGAGAACGGATGGGTAAAACGAAGCAGCGGGATGAGGAAATTGACGTTTGCAGCAAATCGTGAACTTGTCTATTTCATTTCGCCTTCGCATAGATGTACGGAATCACACTCATACAATATTGTTTGACGGGCTGAAGTAAACATGATCATGATCGAAAAGCAATCCGTATGCTTTAAATAAGTCCCTGCAATTTGGAACTTTATACCATCGCTATGAAATATTCTGAGTCTAATGCTCGTTTCTGAATGTATGTTTCAATAGATCAAAAGTCAGCAGATGAAGAACGTCCAAATTTTGGCAATGCTAATTATAGATTACATACAGCTTCATCAAATGGCCCAGGTGCTGAATACACGGCTTAAACTCAGCCCTGCTTCCTATGTTTGATTTCTGGTTGACTTTCAAAATGCGTGGTCTTACTCCGGAATAGAGAAAAAGTATCGTGCTGAATTGGTACATTTTTAGTGGAATCTTTAAAAAAAATGGCCAAGGAAGAGGTGTGAGCGTTAGCGCCGATACGAACTGCAGTTAGAAAATTTGAAGAACAATTTACTTTTAAAGATGCATCAAGGAGTGGTCGGAAATCCGGTGTGTGACCTGTTTTTGACACGAAGATCAGGGATGCCTATAAGCAGAAACCATCAGATTCCATGCGAAATGTGGCGAAAAAGACAGGGACCTTGACGTCTAACGTAATGCATGCAAATGGACGACTTGGACTAAAGACATGTATGATATGTACTACCACCCATTGTAGCATGGAAACTAAGTCCGACAGCAATGGGCTCTCCTCTCTGCTAGACTTGATCAAGCTTTAATAACCCCTGATTACATTGATTTTATAACAAATCATTGCATTGTATGAATGGTTA
Source organism: Aedes japonicus (assembly GCA_034211315.2). Classification (NCBI taxonomy): domain Eukaryota; kingdom Metazoa; phylum Arthropoda; class Insecta; order Diptera; family Culicidae; genus Aedes; species Aedes japonicus. The sequence goes on along the minus strand of JASCZW010015276.1, from coordinate 17,420 downwards.
AAACGGGTTGGGTGGGTAGGCAACATCACTTATACAATTCCACAGGGATGTAAGGCATCTCCTTCCAACAACAAGACTGAACAAGCTTTCTAATATGAGGATGCCCCAATGGGCGGGAAGAAGAGCCCGCCCTTTATTCACAAACTGTAAGCAATAAAGAGTTGGCATTCCGACTCTACCCATCCAGAGTGCTTCAATCTGGTGCCCTGAGTGTCCCTCCCATTCCCGTGAAATATTTATATAATAGTGTATATATTTATGTACATAAAAAATACTACAAGCATTCGTATCTTATTATGCATGATTTTTATTCGGTTGAAATGTTGTAAAGTATTTAAGTGTAGAGTTCTCGTGGTTCCACGCTTAAGCCCGTTTTTGTTCGTTTTTAGCGATAACAGCAATTCCCAAAATCTTGATTTGAGGTATACTGAAAACATTTAGACAACGGGCGAGCTCAGCGTAGTTGCTAACATCCATACCTCTCACGCCAAAGATACGAGTTTGAATCTCTCCCCCAGACAAGTTACGAAAATACCCAATAAGGTACTTGAGTGACTAAGACGGGAAATGAACCAGCCATGGCTGAAAATCTCGATAATCAAGGAATTAAAAAAAAAAACATTTAGACATTTTAATGAACTGCTGCCATGGTCACTATTTTGCTGCTCGATGCTGATTTTATAACAGCAATCCTCTTTTATTTTTCTGGCCTAATAGTTATTGCTCCTGAGTTAGGAAAACAGGGAAGATGTATTTAAAAAAGAGTTAAAGACAAATGGACATAATAAACAAAAAGTAATATTTAAATGATCTTTGAAGATAAATCAATAAAATAATATCAACAAATATAATGAATTTGTGAGTTATGATAGAGTAATAACAAGATTGAACTGTAAAATCAGACACTAGCCATCTAGCACACAGCGCTGCATCAATCAGATCAGCTCAGATTTGGTAAAATGTCCATTTGCAAACGGGAAATAAAAAATACACTCAGTAATAAGTGCAAATGCCTGCCACAGATTCCGTTGCAGCTTCTTGAATTCAAGTCACTAGATTCTGAAATTCTTGGACTTTGACTCAAGACATACCGGTAAACCCAACAGGAGCTCAAACCCATATTACCCCATTACCAACTTTTTAGCCAAAGCAAATCTACGGAAATTCGTAAAACCAGCTGATGACCTCGAAAACTGATAGAGCTGGTCAAGGACGGAAGCGATTGACAACCCCAGGATGCAAGAATCTTGACAGAAGTTCATCAGAGAAAGAAAGGTTGTCTCTGTATATTTACGAAACAATAGTTCGACTTAAGCTGCAGCAACAAGGCCTGAAGAGTAGCTTTGCAGCTCGTTGGCCACTGATAAGTAAACGCAGCAAAATCAAGCATCTGAAAATTGCCAAGAAACACGTCCACAAGCCGATTTCCTTTTGAAAAAATATTGTGGACAGAGTTATAAGTTTTTAGACAATAGCAGAGGTTGTGGTTGAAAACGGTAGAGAAACTCTTGAAGAAGATCGTCCAGCAGTGAAGCACGGAGGAGGCAATATTATGGTTTAGGGATGGTGTTAGGGGAACATGCTCGAATCGATGGAATCATGGATGCTAACATGTACATTGACATTCTGTGCGTAAATGTGGAGGTTTCCTTGCGTCCATTGAGTTGAACTTTTGTGGTATGGAGGTTCCCTTGCTGAAACCTAAGTCATTTGAAAATAGTAATGATAATTTGTTCGATTAGTGAAATCATGGCGACCAAGAAGTCTAGACAAAATCGTCAAAAGGTCGAAAGTAACATTTGTAAACAATGACTTAAAACGTAAATTTCCTGAAATGCCAGGTTGCTAACATCTACATCCACTACCAACGGGAAGGTAATAACTCCTTGTATCTATTACTGGTGCTGTTTGGTTAAAGGGAGCAAGCAGATCCCAGAAAAATACGCTAGAAGTCATTGTTTACAAATGTTACTTTCGACCTTTTGACTATTTTGTCTAGAAGTTAGGGAAATCGAGAATTTCATGAAAGTATATAACGGTAAATCGATGAGTAAAGGGTGTTTCGATCAAAATATGGTCGACTTAAACTTTTTTTTTCATCGTGCATTAAAATTTTTAGCGCACACCTCATTTTGAAGATGTGTGCGTGTAGCATCAAGCCTCTATTTTGCTTTTGAGATTAGCACTTTAGTTATCAAAATGTCGTCGGAGGAAGAGAAGTAACGCATCAAAAGTTTGCAAATGCATGGCGAAAATCCAAACAACTCTCACGCCAAGTTGGCGACATTGTTGAATGTGGGTAAATCAACTGATACCAACGTATTGAAAGCGTTCGGTAAACGTTTGTCAACAGACAGGAAGGCTGGATAGGGGAGAAATCGAAAACTGGAAGCCACAGCGTCGACAAAAAAAGTTGCCCGATGTTTCCAGCGGAGTCCCAGCCTCTTCGTCCGAGATGTTGCGAAAAAGCTGGGAGTGGATGGAGCTAAAAAAGGAGCTGGACTGTCGACTTACAAGAAAGTGGTGACTCCAAATCGCGACGATAAACAAAACACGTCGGCCTAAGCACGATCGCGGAAGTTGGACTCGACGATGCTGACAAAGTTTTATTGCGTGGTACAGGGCGATAAAACTTACGTCAAGGCAGACTTTAAACAGCTTCCTGGACAGGATATTTATACGGTAACCGGATGGGGAAAGATGGCAAATATTTAAGCACATTAAACTGTCAAGTTTGCGAAGAAATCTGTACCTGTGGCTTGAAGAGCAACGTTAACATTGCGACCGGAACCGTCAACCAGGAAATTTATCTGAGCGAGGGCCTACAGAATCGTCTACTGCCTTTCCTGAAGCGACACAGTTATTCCGTTCTATTTTGGCCGGATCTGGCATCTTGCATCTTACGGAAAAAAGACCATGGAGTGGTATGATGTCAACAACTTTCAAGTGGTCACCAAGGACAAGAACCCTCCCAAAACGCCAGAGCTCCACCCAATCGAACAATATTGAGCCATCGTCAAGCGGATCCTTGAGAAGACTGAAACAGCTGTTGTGGAGCGAGAAACAGTTCAAGGCAAACTGGCGTTCTGCGGCGAATACAGTGGACAAGGAGACTGTACAAAAATCTTATAGTAGGTGTTAAACGAAAGACCCGGCAACTCGCATTCGGTAAAAAGGAAGCTTAGCTGATGGTGAGGGGGGAACAATAGAGTCATTTCAGACACTAGATGTCGGAGAAATTCTTAGCTATCCTGAATATGAACGCTTAGAATCTGAGATCACACCCAAGTGTTTTACCTAATTGACGCGTTAGATTGACGAACGAAACAGGTCGTAGTTGAACATAATGGGTTGCTTTTTTTCGTGAAAACGTGATAGCGGAGCACTTGGCAGGGTTCTCTACCATTTGCTTCTATTTGAACCAGTTGGCAAACGCATTCAGCTGACGTTGAAGAAAGTAATAACAAGTAATCGAGCTAATTCGTTAATATGTACATTTTGAGACCATCTACATACGATAAGCGAGGACCTTCGATAACCAGCTGAACGTCATTGAAGTAGAGTATGGTCCCATTTGGCTTTCTTGAGGTATACCTGATGTGGCGGAGAAGCTAGCTGATCTGCAATCTCCTATGAAAACCATTAGTTAGACCCGTGGGACCAACTCAGAAGATTACCGCTTACTCAGAGCCTGTCGAGTTTAGCTACCGCAATGGCATGATTCAACTTGTCGAATGCCGACAGGAAACTTCCAGCAGGAACGGAATATGCTGCTGGAATAAATAAACTGACGATTTGCGTCTTCAAAGTGCGGATGGAACACCATCAGGTCCAGGATTGAACGACGATTGAGTAAGATCGTGGCCATGGATCTCATCCCACGTTGACATCAATTGCACCGAGCGTTTGACCAATTACAGGAACATTCAATGTTCCCGATTTGAGAAGTGGCTGCAACTTTTCCATTGAATTCCGTAGACGATGGGAGGCCGGCCCCCTACGTTGCTCGTTCACGTAGTTCCAGAAGGATTTAGGGTGCAGTTTGAGTTTGCGCTGTATGACGCGTTGAAAAGCAATGATGATTGACTCGTTGGTACATGTGATTTAGCCCCACATAGTGATGATTCAGAGGGAGCCACTATGGTACGAATGGACAAACTTGGCGGCAAAATTCGATAACTCAAAAACCATTCACTTCAGGCAGATGATGTCTTTGGTAGATTTAATTTAAAAAAAAATAGATCTATCTTTTGGTTTGAGTGGTGACTAGGGTGGTCCTTTTCTGTTCATAATAAAAATTTCAACTTTTTATTCTAAAGATTTAGAGGATTTTTTGCTTCTACAGAATTGTGGATATTTTAATTTAATGAAACTTTGCGAAAACTATCATCTACGTATCGTTTTATTGCAGTTTTTCTGACTTTCCTTAGGGAGGAACTTGCAGATATGACTTTTAGGGTAGAATATAACGCATATTTTGAATATATGAGATACTTGCTAGTTATTATAGAAAAAAATGTTGTAAGTGTTGAAGTGTTAAAAAATACTTTCTTGCAAGTTATCTTATTCCCTTTTTTGCAAATATTTGCAAACACAAAGTACGTGAACTGAAAGTACAAACTTCCATCTACAAAATCTTTGTAAAATTGTTTGTCCCCTTTTGTCCCCTTTAGGGGAAAAACTCGTTTTAAAATTGTTAGTTTTGCATTTTTTCTGCATAATTTTCGATCAGCAGCATCAGCAACTATCATCAAAGAGCGTAACAACGCGAGTTTTTTTTATGAGAATGTTTAAATTTTTTACAAACCCATCTCCATTTATTAACATTTATTTCACAGACAAACAGACATAACACATCAAACATTTTGCACTACAAATCATCGTCACTAAATAAAACTAACGCCATCTGTTGAGCACACCACTCAAACCAAAAGATAGGTCTATTTTTTTTAAATTTAATCTTCCAAAGACTGAAAGCCTGAAGTTAATGGTTTTCGAGATATCGATTTTGGTCGCGAAATTTGTCCATTCGTACCATAGTGGGAGCGTGTGATACTTCTGTTCAAAACTGCTCTTTGGTTGACTTCAACCGTCGTAGCTCGCTCTTTCACAGTTATTTTCAGAATGTGTCTGTCAATGACATTGCCGAAATTCGTGTCGTGTCTACGGGATACAACAATCCGGCATCTAACAAGATTACCGCCTTGCTGGATGAAGGAAAGAGCTCATCGAGTGGAAGCCTTGTTCCGGCCGACCTGTGCGTCCGAAAAGTTCAGCAGAAGCTGAAGCGCAAAATCGAGGGTAAGATAACAAAATCCTTCCCACCAGGTTGGTGCCGGCTGTCTCGGAGCAGCAGGCCACTATCTAAAAGCAGCGGCTGAAGGTAATCAGCATGGTTAGGTCTATATTCGATCTTGAATAAAGTTCTCCAGTGGCGGAACATCAGTGGGAATGGGATGTCGAGGCCACTGTTGTTATCCTCCAAAATAGAAAGATTCACAATACCGAATCTGAAACCACGACGCCGGAGAGGATGTAATGTTTTTGGCTGGATATGGATCACCAAAAGGTAGTTGGAAGATATGGACCGCCTGTGGTACCTGAAGATTGTTAACCGTTTCAGCTGCGGCCAATCCAGAACTTCTAGGCGCGAGTATATGCCAACAAATTTGTAGCCAAATCCGAGCAGCAACTGATTGAAAAAGCGAAAAGAAGCTGAAGCATATCCCAACGTCGTTTTTATGTACGGCTATGGCCAAGGTGCTGACCAAACTCAGTTCTGTTTTAAAGAAGTTTGCATACCATTTCAATGTTTACGCCTGTTTTGGCTTGCAATAGAACGACAGAAGATTTAACGCGTCTGTTAAAATTCACGACCATGAGAGAGAGAGAGAGAGAGAGAGAAGAGAGAGAGAGAGAGAGATATGTATAGGAAGCGAAAACCTATAACCTCTTCTCACAGCATAGAGATCCATCGCCTGATAATAGTAAACCAAGGTTATCTGAAACCCCATCCTATTGTAGTAAAAATTATGTATCTCTTACGGGTTTCCATTACCTCAGCAAAGCTCCCATGACCATCGCATTGGAGGTGCTAATTCCTTCCTAATTACGCCTTTTCTCGATTCAGCAGACCACCGACGATCTCTCACTCAAACTAATGGGAATCCAATTTGAACATTTTCCGGCTCCAAACAATTAATTATCGACTGACTGATCATACTGAAATCACGAGTCACGTGCTTCATTCTTGGACCTGTCACGTGTCATTTCACACGCAAGCGCATGTCCCCTTTCTCTCTATCGAAAACCGCCGCTCGAACGGTCGATCACACGCGATGGGTTGATACAAAGCTAGTAAACAAACATGAACCAAGAAGTGCGAAAACAGCTTTGATTGAGTCGTCGTTTAGACACTGCAGACAACTGAAATTTCTAGTTACGTGCTAATGCCCAACTGGACTTGACAGTTCTATACACCTGTCTGGGAAGACCAACAAACACGACGATGTCCTATTTTTGGACCGATCCGATCGGCCAATCTCCCAAGTCTATTATACTTCACCTGTGCGCTATGACGTGGCATCTGTCATAGTCTTCTGTTTACCTCCTCTTCGATGATACTCGAACGGTTTTATTGCCCCGAACAGTCACTGCCTGGTGCTTGGTGGGAAGGAGCGTAAATCATCCGCATGATCGCGATCACTCAACGATTTTCCTTACAACTGTTGGTCGCTGCGCGGTAATAGCTCATCAAATTGATGATTTTCCTTTCGAACTACGTCTGTTTTGGACATATGACAGGGGAACGGATATTTTTGGAAGCGATCTTGCTGCTAATATTATTGGCAAAAATAGATTGATTTTGCTTGTTTCTGCCTATTTTTAAGCAGATTGGCCCGCATTGGTGGTTTTGATCGAGCGGAATTTTGGAATTTATGGCAACGAGTTTGGAGTTAATTGGCGGTTTCGTGGCTGCCAACAGACGAGGCCGCCGGGTTTCGAATCACCTGCTGGCGGTGTCGGCTTTCTTTTTCTCTTCACGGGGCGGAAATTGCCACCACCGAAATCAGCGGAAGATCTGCTTTGCAATCTATTAACTCGTTCAATACACTGAGTATACTGGGCATTGGTTTGATGTCTACAGTCGTGCCAATAACGCTGTACACTTAGAGCTTGTAACAGGGGGCCTTAGTTCAACATCCAGCTGTTGTCTTAATTTGTAAGTGCTCGTGTACAACCGACACATGTCAAATTCTTGCGATCTGAAAATTCCTGTCCGCAGTGCTACGGTCCCTGCCGAGAAGATTCAGTTGTCCCGTATTAAATACATTCTATTCACGTTTAATCACGATTAGCTACATTTAGTCGAGTGCTTCCTCGTAAAACTGAACCGGTGATGCCAAATCTGTTGCACGGGCACATGGCAAGAGAGGCAACCGCCGGCCCCCATCAGCGCCAAATAGCATCGTTCGTGGAAAAAGCGGTTATGAAAATGTGTATAATTATGATTAACGATGCTGGGTTCTGTAGCTTGAATCAAACGTGTTTCGACGGCTTTCTTTATTTCCATTGACAAACTTAAATTGGGACTCCCCAAGTCCCTGTTTTATATCGGTAGATCGCAGTCGAATGCATTCATACAATAGCGCTTTAAGATGGCGGAACAAGACAAAACATATGAGCCAAATCTTGGCTCATTATGCGTAATCAAATTCGCATCTACTTTCTTGAGGTGCGAAAGGATGCCTCAGCAGTGCGTTGAAAGAATAGATAGAGGAGTGCAATAATAATGAAAACAGTAGAGATCGTGTGCGGTTTGTTTATGAAATGGACGATTCGCGTCAGAGTAGACGGGGCCTGCACTTATGACAAAAGCATTTCAACGGATGAGTTGCCGAGGCGTTGAAATGAGGTGTCAAGAGGATCAAAGGCCGCCCGGTGAGATAAGTGTGAATGATTCAGGGTTCATTCTTGAGATTAAACTCAGACGCATACGAAAATTGATCAACTGATCAACCCAAACAGGAAAACTATCCCTCCCTAAGACCGAGGAAACAGTACATCCATTATTTTCGCCCAACCAATCCGTATGATTTATTGAACAACAAGCAGCTCAAATTCCATCCCATCGCGACACACTTCATCATCTTCAACCGACGAGCATACGAGGGAATGGCAGAAGCGCTTGGCTCGAGATTCCGAAAATGTTCCAGTCTAGTCTAGACCAGACTGCGAGCGTCTCCATGTGCATTGCTTCCTTAGCCTCCACCCAACACGCTCGATTTAGATCAATTTGTAAATGATTGCAGTCAGGTTGACGACGAGACGGCGAACTAGACGACCGGTTGAACTCACAGGTTCACAAACGCGACCACGGCAGCCAGACAGAATCCGCAAAGTGGCAGACCAGGGGTGTGCGCAGAATGGGCTGGCGCAGTTGAGGGGTTATTGGTACACTTGGGGCGTACGAATAGATACTTGGAAAATTCAGCTCATTTTTTAAATGGCTCATAAGGCTACTAGAAAGTCGAATACTTACACGCTAAGAAAAAATTACCTAAAAGTACACAGATAAAAAGAAACATTGAATTTTCTGCGTTATCTAATGCACATAAAGGGAATGCTAGATTTGATAGAAAATACTGGGATATATCGTGTAAATTAAAGCTCGATATCGCCTAAATCGCGTCTATTGTATGAAAGAATTCCAAAAATTGCAAACAATATCGTTGTTTACGTTTGCTTTGGTTTAGAATTAAACGAGGGGAAATTCTACGCGCCTGTTAAAATTCATTCTTTTTTTCTGTGTAAGTAAACGAAACTCAACATGGAGTTCTGTCAAGTGAGGTTAAGAGTTAGGTGAGCTAAAATAGTGATGTGGTTTAAGATTTGAATTTCACACGAATTTAAGGGAAACGAACAAAAAAAACACGAATGCACACGAAAAAACAAAAAAAAAAACACGAATGCAATCAATTCCTTTCTTCGTTTTTAAATGTAAAATTTTGTACAAAACTAGAACATTCACATATTTTATAAAAGTGTTTATTAATTGAAAAGATTATTTGTTCATTTATTTGTTTTAAGTGCATGTATTCACATGATCGTGTGAAGATTAATCTTCTCCCATTCCAAGTTTATTCAAGCTATTTTACGTTCAACAGTCAACGACCATCCGTAAGCAAAGAGGACTACTGTTTGTAATTGTGGATTTTGTTGTAAACTTTAAATCTTGTATAAAAACCTGATTTATTGCTTATAAAAGGAAGCTGGATCAACAATAGAAAAGGGCCTTTCATCATTTGTAAACAAACACTTCTGAGCCCTTTTTCTCGCAAGCCGTTGGCTATACACGCAAACCTACAGAATCGTCGTGTAGTTGAAACTTTTCCCTATTGGTTTGGTATTGGTATTGGTAAGGTGGACATTGACAATTGTTTGCATGTTGCCACAGCAGCATGTTGGAAAATTTAATTAGCTCTGAAACACAGTCCAGCGAACCAAAAGGTGGATTACAAAAACATGTTTGATTAAGCAAATCAAAGTGTTGTTAAAGGTATTGCAGTGAAAATAAGGTGATTATCAATTTGTCAAATGTCATTATACACAGATAAAAAGAAACACTGCATTTTCTGCGTTATCTAATGCACATAAAGAGAATGCTAGATTTGGCAGAACATAATGGGATATTTCATGTAAATTTAAGCCAGATAACGCCTGAATCGAGCCTGTTGTATGAAAAATTGCAAACAATATCGTTGTTTACGCTCCTTTGACTTGGAATTACACCAGGGGAAATTTTACGTGCTTGTTAAAATTAACTATTTTTTTTTGTGTATACAATTTCTCCAGTCACTTGAAGCAGCTATCTCACAATTGTCATTGTTATGATATAATTTTTTTTAAATTAATTCGTTGATGTATCAAGCTCAGTCGTGTGAATTTTCTGCATTACACATATAGCGAATGCTAGCTTGTATAGAAAATAATAGGATATTTCATGTAAATTTAAGCCCGAAGATGCCTGAATCTAGCATATTGCAATAAGTGTTGTATGGCGCAATTGCATACAATTTCGTTGTTTATGCCTCCTTTGGCATGTAATTGAACGAGGGGGAAATTTTACGCACCTATTAAAATTTATTAGTTTTTTTCTGTGTATTTTAGTTTATAGATGTTGCTCGTGGCTGCAATTGCCATGAAGTCCTCGGTTCCTGTAGCCCCTTTCAGGAGCTAGGCGAAGATGGTTGATAAACAGCTTGCCTGGTTTTTGATATAAGTTAAATTTTGGTAACATATTATCTCGCCTTTCTTCTCTTCCCTTTGTACGGCGAAAAATAAACATTGATGTTATAATAAAGCAGGTCATGTTAAATGACATTGAGCAAATAATACAGGCTTTGATTTTCGAGTCGTTTAAATTTAAAAACACATGTTATTCTGAGGTTATTTGCATGTTTAATATTTCAAAATTATTTTTACTGTTTTGGTTGAATTTACCCATCTAGTCAGTAATGATAACCCAATTTTAACTACAAAATCGTATATTTTTGAAACTAAGCTATTCTTTATTTGCTTTTAATTCTTTTGTAATATCTCATAAAAACTGCTCTTATGTAAAAGAACTTTCGAATTAATATGATTGAACTAGTAAATAAATATTTGGTTTTCTAATCAACAATGTTTGCCAAAGTTAACGAGGAACATCAATTTTTGAATGCATGTTTCTAAACCTATCTGGTTTACATTTTGATTTTAGTTCAAAATAACTCAATTTTAAGTTGCAGCTATTCAACAATCCCATTTTGTTTTGAACAATGAACGGTTGAATGCTTTTGACTGAATTTTCAGTTGAACATCAAAGCACCACTCGGCGAGAGTTTGAATGCCAACTCCCCATTGCTAACAGTTTGTGGATAGAAGGCGGGCTCTTCTTCCCGGCCATTGGGGCATCCTAATGTTAGATAGCTCGCTCTTATGACCAACTGTTCAATCTTGTTGTATTAAAATTGTTTTAATTTTCATTCTTTGCCTTATATTCTAATTTATAATTTTAAGTGTTTTAGCTCATTGGAGCTCTTCACCTTTGTTAAATGTGTTAGATGTGTTTTATATGTTTGGTGTGTTTTATGTTTTAATCATATTTTCAGTTCAGCCCTTGGGGCAATTCAATATTGTTGTTAGAAGGAGATTCTTTATATCCCTATGGAAACGTAGTAGTGATGTTGGCTATCGATTCACTTAACCCCTTTTTGGCCCTTCATGTAATGGCATCATTAGGATAATCAGTGGTTATTAAAGCTTGATCAAGTCTATCAGAGAGGAGAGCCCATTGCTGTCGGACTAAGTTCTGTGCTACAATGGGTGGTATCACATATCATGCATCATACTTAAGAAAACGATGAATAATATGCTTTGTATTTCTTCAGAGCGAAGCAAGGGCAGTCAACAGGCCTCAGTAAGAACAGAGTTGGAATATGCGAATTGATATTCTACCAGGAGAACGATTGTTTCGGCGAAAATTAATCAAAGTCTTGAAGTTGAAGAAGAATTCCGAATAGTGTCATTGTACCGATATAAGCAAATTAAAATGATTAATTCAACTATCAACTCAACGATTGCAACATAAATCTGTCATACAAACAAAATGATCATTAAGAATCTATAATTACATATTTCTATCCTTATGGGTAGGCAAACAACACCCAATTTATTTGATAATTCATTAGATAAATTTAACCCATTGGTATTTGAAATGCCCAAAATTTAGTTTTCATCTTTTACCTAATTTGAACTTAATGTACAAAACATGCGTAGTGGTAGATGCATTTTTTTAAACCATCGCACAATATGAACTCAATATCCCATTAATTTACTTCGGGTAAATGGACCATTTTGTAAGGTCAACCCAACCCGAGACCATCACCATTCAATTTTCCGGACATTTTTACATAAGTAAAACGCAAGTGAGCGTAAAGTTACTAGCACCGATCTTCAAAACTCCGTGGTATTTGAGTTTATTTGATAATGAGGGGAAATCGGGTAAAATGAACTATTTTCTGAGATCAATTTATACACTGATAAAAAAGCAATCGTAAATTTTATCGAATCACCATTCGATTTTTCGGACATTCTTACATAAGTGCAGTGCAAGTGAGAGTAATATTATTGGCGCGAATTTTCAGTACCGCATTGCATATGAGTTTATGCATGTATGAGGGAAAATCGGGTAAAATGGACCACTTCCTGGCATTCGATCAATGTATCATTTCTTTCATTAAGTTCTCAAGCTTTTGATGCAAATTTACAGTGTACTTGGGTTCAAGATGGTAGCACCGAGTTGAATTTTTGGGTAATCATTCTAGATTGCATCCAAAAATGAGTGTAGAACCGGGCAAAATGGGTAAATTACTGTGATCAACCCCAAATGAGACAAACTGGGCTTCATTCGGATTTTCTGATTTTATTTCAGTAAGATGAGCTATTTTTATGACTCCTCTCCTGCGTCGTCTAAACCAATGGGATGCTGACGGCTTCACTACTTGCCTGCTATGCATCGCCTGGCTGGGGAAATACCTCACTGAAAAAATGGTGACATCGATGACAATAGTTGACAATGTTTCACTCCCATACATTTTTCCTCGCTGAATTCATACATCGGCTCAAAATAGCTGTAACACGTCCAGTTTTTGCGAAAAATGAGATTAAATACCTGTCGACAAATAGAGGGCTCCTTCCTTTGAATGTTGGGCTTGGCTTTTATGGGAAAGACCTCTCTGAATCCATTTGCGAATATTTTTTTTTTTGTAGCTTTATTAGAGTGGCTTTCAGCCTCCTGGGCTGGTTCGCCACTTCATTTGCGTATCCATTTTTTCCTGTCACGTAAGATTAGTGAGAACAACTGTTTTTCAGTCACAAAAATACGAATTTTCATGGATTTATATATTTTCTGTTTTGAAAACCCTTCGATTGATGAGAAGATTGATGAGAAAAACCAGTTTCCATTTACAAAATTACCAATTTTCATGAAAATTAAGTTAAGTCCTTAGAACGTTGCGTTGAAATTTTTATGAAATGGGCCTTACTGAATCTATTGCTGCTCACCTATTTTACTGTCTGAATTTTGACAGACTGACTGACTGACTGGCCTTTTTCTCATAAATATACGTGTTTTTGTGCATTTGAATGTCAAAGCAATTATAAGCTTATATTTGGATTTAGCGAGTCCAAATCTATAAAATTCAATAAGAAATATCGTAGGAGCGAAAAAAGTTTCTATTTTGCCGACTTGTATTATTTCAGCTCACAAATAGCTTTTTATAAGAAATTGGAATAGGAGTGTTAAAATGAGGCACGTGAGAACCTCTTCTTTGCTCTATTTGTGATACTCCGTTATCAACGTAATGTAGCGTGAAGCGATGGAACTATTAAGATTATAATTTGTGATCTGCAGAGTAAGAGATATGTGAATATTGAATGCGCAGAATTGGCAACGGCATTGGTTTTGTTTACAAAGACTGACGACACTTTTTCAGCATGCGAAAGATGATGGATTGACTTCTAAGGCGTATATGCAACAGTTAACCGAAAGAAGATGATCATGGATGAAAATGGGGAAAGCTGATCCGATTAATCAAGGCCACGATAGATGGAACCAAGGGCCGTTTAAGGATATCGAGTGGATTATTGGGCTCATTTTAATCCAGCATGGGGCTTCGTCAAAATTATGGTCTCTGTTGTTTGCGGTTCAACCTTACTCTTGAAGGTGTTATGAGACGAGCGGCGTTTGACATGCAAGGTACGATTGTCACCAGTTGCAGTCATATTATTTGCTATTTAACATATGAGGTGGTGACACCAAACGTAAGGAATAAAAATTGAGTTGAAGATAATTACTTGCAAAAAAAACAACATACTTGCAAGTGAAACCGACCACGATAGGACCTAGACAACAGTATTACAATCGACGGCGATGAAATCGACGTAGTCGATGTATTAGTGTAAAAGACCTACCGAGCAAAGCACTATCTCGGTGGAAGCTCAAGCAGCACAACTCTGCGACAAACAAGTTGGAAAATTCTGTTCAATGACAATCACAGGTAAACTCTCAATACTATAACATAATTTAAAAAGCGCAAAAAGTGGAGCAGTAACTTTAACAGAAAGTGAAAAATGTACGCTCATATAACTATATAATATCGCCGAATATAGGATTTGAACACAACTCCCTTGCGTGATGAGTTTGTTGCTTATTTGCTACATCAGCTCTAATTGTTCAAAGGTCATCTATGATTTTCTTCTCGTTGACTGTGAGAGATGAAAGTTTGAGGGATCAAAAAAATCCCAATCTCGAGCAGAGGCTCCTGGGCGTACCAGGGCGGCACTTCGCATAGAATTAAACCCTTACCGCAAAGCTAATCCGGAACAATGGTGCAGTGATTTTTTTTGTTTCTCTTTTTGTTTTCCCAATGAAATAAATCATAACTATCACATTCTATGAGTATCCCAAAGAGCATCCTTACTGTTGGTAGAAATTGATTCAAGGTATCAAGTGTCATAAAAAAATTACCTTTGTTTTCCAATAACAAATAATTGTAAGTGGCCCAACAGCATTCTAACTGTTGGTATAAATCGGTCTAATCCGGCTCTCGAGAGTTATAGTATTAAGAATTATTTTGTTTTACCAATGAAGTAAAACCACAATCACACCCATGAAGTGGCTATAACAGCATTCTTATTGTTGGTATGAATTGGTGCTTTGAAAAGCTTACTAGGCGTCGCTACAGTCTACAGGGTGTCTGCAAATTATTTGTACAGACTTTGTCGGCATGCCTCAACACAACCAAGCGCATTAAACTAACCATACCTACACCCAAAAGCTAAAAAGGTGGCAAAAAATGCAATTGCAGTTTTTGCAATCATATATTGAGAAATCCGCATGATTCAGAGAAGGCAATTTTGCCCATCATGATCCACAATGCGTTTTATGGTATAAACGAAGCTATGCGAGTGTGTACAAGTGGTTGGCAACACATAGATTCCTCGCAACTAATTTATCAACAGTCAAAGCAACCGTTGGGTCTTTGTTCAACCGTCAAAAACTTTTCAATAAGGGTGAGACAAACATCATAGAGCATCGCCGCAACGCTATTGGCCACTGTTTGTATTCTATTTTTATTTTCACTTTCCGATTTCCTCTTCAAGTTTGGCCTCCTTTATGAAAAAACGAAGCCAAGCAAGTGTGTGTGAGAGGAATTTGTCTTTGCTGTATCGTAGAGTGCCTCGATAATCGAAGCAACTGTTGGGCTTTTTATTCCAATTATTTAATCTTGTTTAAGTGGCTGAATGGTTTACAACGTAGAGTCATGCACGCAGATAGCGTCGGTTTTAAAACCTCGGCTGCCTATCATGGTTTTGTTTTTGTGAGCCAATAAAACTTCCGGCTTCCAATTTGGCATACTCAACACAGCATAACCTCACTCACACATTGAATTTTTCAAAGCGAATTGTTGTGTTGCTTTTGTGCTCTCGTCCAATGTTGCATATTTTTTCCAAAATACGATACATTACGAGAAATGTAACAAAATCATTCGAAACTGCATTACAATCTTGCTTTTTTTATTTTGAGTGTACATGGTTTAACATCATGACCCATTCAAAAGTTAATGAAATCACCAAAAATTTCAAAATGTTCCGCTTCAGTCATTTAAACTGTGCAATAATCACTACTTTAATGACACCATGAAAACAAACCGGTTGAGAAAAGCTGAGGTTCTCCTCAACCGCTTATCCGAGGACCGCTATCGGTCAGGTTCACCGATGAAAAAGTATTCACAATCGAGGAGCATCTCAATCTCCAAAATGTTCGGCAGTCGCTTCCTGCTGCTTTCAGAAATCGTGTAAGTGTATTTCAAGGCGTAATCATCCCACTTCTGTCATGGATTGAGCTGGAATAACTTATTCCGGCAAAACTCCTTTGATCTTCATAGATAAGGGGGTGAAAGTGAATCAAGCGGTATATCAAAAGCTACTTACTGACAAAGTAGCTTTTTGGAGCATTGCAGCATTTCGACAAAAATAAATGGATTTTTCATCAAGACTGGGCGCCGACTCATGAAGCAAAACTGACTATAAGTCTTTGCGAATTCATTTTCCCAAGCTTTTTAACAAAAGATGAATGGCCTTCTAACTCACTGGATTTGAATCATTAAGCCAAGAGCCTGCAGTACACCAACACCACATAAATCTATCTGTCACCACATAAATTAATCTGTCTAAATATTGTTTTAAATCTAGAATTAAGAATGTAGGTTAAGATTAAGTCTGTACGATAGAATCGAAGATAAATACAAATACAAATAAATCACTAGAACATCTAAAATTGTCGTTTTTAAAGGTTTGGGAACAAATATCTGTCAGAGAACTTGCGGCCATCGTGGATAACTTCCCGAAACGATTGAAGGCGTGTAGTTCAGCACAAGGCAGCCGTTTTGAACGGAACAAACAAAACTTGTAGGTTGTAAACATATTGTACAGCAAACAATACATATTGATTTTTGAATGCAACAATAAAACATAGTTTTAACACCATTTTGTTGTACAGAGAATATTCGGACACCCTGTATTGTTTACCAAATCAAACTTTGCTGCAAACCCAATGATTTAATTTAACATCCCATTGATTTCTTGTGAAAGTACAAAGAATTTTTTGCTACCAATAAAGCTTGATCCGAAAGTTTCCCTACTAAGTACTGGGTGCATAACCAATTATACAACGGGTACTTTAAGGGATCCGATGTATTTGGATAATGGTCTATTATTGAGAAGTCGACAAGTCGTTGCCTACTACCTTAGCTGTTTCGCAAACGTTTTATTTTTAACACACGTTTGTAAATAGTTCACCAATAACTGTTATTTATTCAGTCTTTTCAATAATAATACAATAATAATACAATCTTGAAAATTATGCCTAAAACCCTCAATTAAACTTGTCTTTCTGTCCAACACCAAATCCTACGAACCCTTCTGTGTTCCGATCATCGTCCTCCGCTACAAATATTAAGTCTGCTTGGCTCTTGCAGTCTACGAGTCATGTCAACAGAGACAGTACGTCTCACAAGCCATTCTCATGATATGTTGTTGTTGAATCGGCAGTCAATTCAAACGTCCCCAGCCAGACACCGCAAGTACTCCAAGAAGGTGCTACTGACGGCGAGACTGGCACCACATGCCGTTTCCAGCCACCGGAGCGCTTACGCATAAATTCGCATTTTTTATCTGCCTCCCTAAGGTGTGGATAGAAAAGTGGTGTCAAACTAGCGTACGTGAATGATGATGCATTTAATAAAAATTAAATTTAATTTATTTATGACAATTCTATTACTGCTTACGTCTCGGGTAAAAGCATGCGGGTTGCC
>JASCZW010015275.1:0-20950 GCA_034211315.2 Aedes japonicus | reverse complement strand
GAGCATCCAGAATAAATTTGCAATATGGATGAACCCTCGTTTTGTCTCATTCCTAAGAAGTAGAAGATGATCGCTGCAAAAGCCTCGAAAAATATTTAATCTCTTACTTCGAACTCCGAAAAAGAAAACTTCACTGATTTAATTTCCGGTTCGGCCGCAGGTGAATTGCTTCCTCCGTTAGTTCTGTTTCCCTATAAATCACGGATTCCAACAAGCGTTGTAAGAAGTATTCCCAAAGGTTGGGAAATAAGCCATACCGATTATGGCTGGATGAACATACAGATGTTTTATGATTTTATCGTCAAAGTTTTTTGGTGGAAAATATCCAGCGAGTAAATATCGGAAGTGATCGATAAATCACCTGACGGCACTACCGAGTCGTTTTTACTACTTCAACAGACTGAAAACGTTTATTCAAATAGTACAGAATCAGATCCTTAACCTCATCAAGACTGTATTCGATGAAATTTGGACACACAAAATAGGTCACCAAAAATTTTCCTTGAGCCCGATTCTTTTCAAACTCTCTGTAAATAAAGTACTACTAAATGGTTAAGTTTTGACATCATTGGTTTATTGAACCTCTTCTCCCAACCCAAATGCCCGCACCTTTGCCTTGACCCTTTCATCAAATTTTGGGCAATGATAGGACCGACTTGCTTAATCTTACTTTTAACCACACTTTCTTTAGTTCAAGTTCATTTTCTATCAGTTTTGGAGTTTTAACGAGCTTTGCCTTCAAGATTGCCCAAATATTTTCAAAAGTGGCGAAGTTCCGGAGTTTTTGGAGGGTTGACGTCTTTTGGTACGAAAACTACATTATTATCTTTGTACCAGTCTAAGAAGGGCCGGGCATAGTGGCAAGATGCCAAATCCGGCCAAAACAGTGTCGGGCCATCGTGAGATCTCAAGAAGGGCAGAAGTCGTTTTTGGAGGCATTCGTCCTTGTAGATTTGACCGTTGACGGCCCCAGAGGCGATGAAGGGCTGACCCATTTTGCCACATCCGCAGATCGCTTGCCAGACAAGGAATTTTTTGGCGAATTTCGACAGGTTTCTTCTTCCGTACACTCTCCGGAACGGCCAACTTAGAGGTGGCGACGTAGTGTTCCTGTCCTGGCATTTGTTTGGTGTCGGCTTCAATGGAGGTCTCATCGTCCATCACAATGCAGAACGGTTTTGTGAGCCACTCCCTGTACAGTTTTCTTGCACGAGTTTTGGCCACCGAGTTCTGTTTATCGCTCCGATTCGGTGCCTTCTGGACCTTGTACACATGTTATCCAGAACGTTTCATTGTTTTCTGCACAAAACAAACTGAAACTTTCGCCTTTTTCGCAACATCCCTGATCGAAATGTTGGGATAACGCTTAAATTGGTTCAATACCATCCTGACCTTCTCCGGATTTGATGTGCCACGTTTTTTGCCACTACCATTTTTCCGCTTGGTTGTCTTACGGTCCTTGAACGTTTTGATCACATGAGATACGGTTGAATGTGCGATTCCGAGCTTGGGTTTTCGAAGTGAGTGCCCAAAATTTGTTGGCTAACTATTTCTTCATTTGAAGCCATCACTGAAATCACTCGACCGATTTTCACGAAACTCATCACACAATTGACAAAACACAATGAAATACATTCAGTTAAAATTTCATTATTTTTTACCCACACGCTAAAAAGTTACCAACAATTGCGTATGTCCAAATTTCATCGAATACAGTCTTTAAGAAAGGTAATAGAAGTCGTAAGGGGCGGGCATTTCCAGCTGTGGCTACAAGCGATGAATGGATGAAAATTTATGAAGCCGAAGCAAAAGAGAACCAGCAGCAAGAATACTTGAAGAGGAAGAGAATCGAGGAAAGACATTCGAAACAGATACAAAAGGAACAAGAGAAATTGAGAAAAAATGAAGAGAGACAATTGAAGCAAAGAGTTAAAATGGAAGAGATGTTGAAAAAGCAGACTTTACTCGAGAAGATGAATTAATCTCAAGATAAAACGACGAGGCAATGAATTTGTATTGAATTAGTATAAGTAAAGTTATTAAAATCATGTCAATTTGGTTTTAATTCCTCAGCAAAGATCCACTTTTTCCAATCGTCTTGGCAAGCAAAATGGATCAATTTAACAGCAAACTACAGCATTTGGGCCAGAAACAAATGCTGTAGATATTAGGATTACGGCATCAATTTGTAGGATGTAGGCATCCATTTGTTAACATTCCGTCACTCGCGCTAAATTTGGTAAGGGATTGCAATTTTTGTATGGGATACTACTCGTAAAAAAGCGTTGTCATTTATAGTTTTTAGTCCGAATCACTCATTGCAGATGTCAAAACAGTCTTGTTCAGTTAAACTATTGGTTTCCGAATTCAATAAATCGAGAATGGAAATTTAGAATTAGTATCCAAATAGTAGGCTTCGACATTGGGATGCTTGACTACCGAACTGTTCCAAACTGATATTTTTCAGCAAAAAGAATAGGAGATTATGCGTACTGGAGCAAATCGTAAAGGAACGGATGTTTAAAATGTGCAACGAATGGTACCTTAGTGAAATTCCTACTGCTGGCAACGCTGCATGAGTTGCACAAAGATGTTAATTATGCGATATAATACTTAAATTCCTTCGTCATATATGTTTTTATTATAAGCTACTTTTTTCATTAAATAAATTAAATAAATCTATTGATTACCCTAGCTTTAAAATAATAGAATAGAGATAATTTTGCCTTTCCGGATAACGATTCAAAAGGGTCCGGATTTTGTTACAATTCGATGTTTGGATCCGATCTGGATTTATGAACATGGCAAGCAATATTATTTTTAAATTTCAGCGAGTTTAAACTTTGTGTACTACTTCAGGATTAACTACTTTACTTGATGACAGCGAAAAGCAAAAGCGTTATGCTACGAAATTATTATTAACGATGCATATTAAAAATGTGATTTTTTAAGTGACCCGATATTGATGCATCACGGTAGTGAAGGTTCAGTTTTGTGGAAAATGATCTTTGGCAAAAATTGATTAATCTCTATTCTTCCTATGACACCTCTCAAAAGGGCGACATTATAAAAATACAGACTATTTACTTTGGGTTTATAATTCTATGTTAAGCTTAGCAATTTTTCAAGAATTTCATAAAGTAATATAATATAGTTATCGATCAATATTTGAAAATATATAGTTGATCAGATCTAAAAGCAACAATTTCTGGGCTAAGAGCATTCTCTATTTTAACAATTGACTTTTTCATAATCCATAAATAACATTTGGTCTTGTTGGGAGCAATGAACCATATTAATAGTATTTCTAAAGATAAACATTATTAATTAACGAAACCGTACTGACAGCCATGCTCAGTCAATCAAATTATTGGGAGTGTTCGTTGAGTGAACGGTCACCGCACCGTGACAGAACAAGGAAAAAATCATTTTGTGATTGTTATCGCAAGCTACTTCAGTGACCTACGCTGAACAAGCAGCAGCGCCATATTCATCGGTTCACAAACGAATCCAATGTGTTGAACTTGAATGTGGATCGACCTGATTCAACCCTGTTGGCCCCGCACTCGTCAAGAGTGCCATTGAAGATATCCCCGGAGGCTCCCTAACCCACTCCCTCTTGGCCAGCAGAGCCCGGATGGTGAGTCAACCCGCTCTACCGTGATCAAGCGCGCAAGATTGGCTGTTCCCACATGGTAAATGTCACCCTCGAATCGAATGTGCCGCGCCAACCCCCGATTGAAGTTGATTCACTTGAAATTCACTTATATTGCCGACTTGAAGAGCACGGTGGTACCGTGGTAGTTGACAACGTCACAAGATCAACCCACACCACGTCCGTGAGCACTGGGTGGAATGTCAAACTTAACACCGCCGATCGGCACCCTGACAGCGTGCTACGACACGAAAAAACATGCAGGTATCGGTGACGATCGCACAGAAAATTAAACAGCCCAAATTCCAATCAAGGCACTGGTGAGGCTGCTGGGGCCACTGGTGAATGTTACCCGATCAAAATCGACTGTCCGGATGAAAGTGAGTTGTTGTTCAATCCGTTGTTCATATTGTATTACGAAAGTTTAGATACTGTATTATGATTTAGATTGTATCTACGACAGTTGTAATCGAAATTCATGGGAATGGAAACAACTGATGTGTAAGTTTTGTTTATAACACCTTGTTGTAAATCAAATTTGCTAGCATCTGATAATTTCTTTTGTTTACGTTGGATAACATCCTTCGTCAACAAACGGGAGTGCAAATTAGAAAATATGAAGCTGGGGGTGTCACGAAAATGGTCGACTTTGAACGACTTTGCAATTATTCCTGGTTAAATGGTCTGAAATTTTGGATCAATCAATTGGAAATATTTCTAGCAATTGGCTGCATTATTCCATCATTTCGAGTATACACTTTGTACAGTTAGCTTAGAACCACCCGATATTTTCTCCATAAAATGAAGTACAAATTTATGTTTTGAGCTTACCCTATTATACATTATGTTTGTTTTAGTGAACGCAGTATAATGAAGAGGTAGTTTTCAGTCATAAAAATGTTTTTCGATGTCCAGTTAAGTGAGAACCACTTGCTTCATAATGTCGAGGGAAAAGGCACTCATCGATAAGGAAAATGGAAAAATTGAATAATTCCGTCGGGAAAAAGTCGGCATTAGAGAAACAGCCCGCCGACTCGGTAGATCACATCATTTGGTGGCCAAACTGCGATGCAGCCTGGCCGATCGAAGCTTTCCGGACAAGATAAACGTAGGATTGCTAGAATAACTTCGAATTCTTCAAAATCGCTGAGGCAGATCAAGCAGGAACTCAATTTTAATGTTTGCCGGGAGACCGTCAGGTTATAATCAAAAGCCCGTTGATTAAACGGGCTAAAAAGGCAAAAGCTTCAAATCTGACTCCGTCTCACATCGAAAAACGCTTTCCACGTTTAAGCCTTTCCGCGTTTCAAGTTTCAGACATCAAAATAAAAGCAACAAAACCCAATTACACATGACTCAACAAAACCAAAAATAAACTCAAAATAAAAGAGTTATATCTGCATAAGAAGCAGTTGATTAAGATGTGAACTCTTCTTCCTGAAAAATTCTCTAACTTTCTGCGATACACCCGCCATCAGGTTCCGTACGGTATCCTCAGATTCGCCCACCGTGACGATTCTTCTTTTCTTGAAACCATCGGTACCATTTGCTTTCTTCAAAGTTGCTTTCGTCTAAGGGCTTCCGCTTAGCTAGAGCCCATTACTTCCCGGTTGGGCGAAGTTCTGGACACTTTGGTGGTTGGGTGTTTTGGGCACGCTTTTGACCTCTTGTACTTTAAACCGTTCCAGGATGGATTTCACATAGTGACAACATGCCAAATCAGGCCAAAACAAGGCTGGAGAGTCGTGGCTTCTGATATACGGTAGCAATCGCTTTTACAGACATTCTTTCTGGTACACGACGAAACTTTCAGATTTTCGACCATAACTACATATTGCCTGCCAAATCAAACACTTCTTCGGGAATTTGGACACCTTCTTTGTTCGGAAATGCTCACCAACGGCGTTTTTTTGCATTGCGGTGTAAAAAACCAAACTCGAAAACTATTTAAAGTCTTCGAGTACGTATGTTTCGTCGTCCATTATGATACAAGGAAATGTTTCAAAAAATTGGTGTGATGCTCCTTAGCACGACTTTTTGCATTGAAATTTTGCTTATCATCACGGTTGGGCACCTTTTCACTTTGTACGCCTTCAGCCCTTGTCTCTGCTTCACTTCTTGTATGTATGATTTTGACTTCCCAACTTTGCGAATGACATTTTGCACAGAAAGATTGGAATTTTTCTCAAGAATGGCTACCTCCATCATGTCCATTTGTCAGGAGCATACTTTCCGATTTGTTCCACTTTCAACCTTCCGATCCACAGTCAAACTCTGATAAAATGATTTGCAAACACAAAACACGGTACTTTTCGGTAGTTTTAGTTTCTTGGCAAGGTCGCTTACCGATAAATTCGGATTTTGCTGCCGTTCGTACAAAATGCGTTTGCGCACTTCCACTTGATCCAACGCCATTTTACTGAATGTAACAGGAATGTTAACATTTTGTACCACGAAATAAAGTGGAGAGGTTCAGCTGTCATAACGTGCTGAAACGATTCAGCGCTCCGTGAAATAATTCAAAATCTACACTGAAAGAAAAGTGTCCGGAATGTAACGTGGGCAGGTTATCAGAGAAGGAAATTCCTAGCACTTATATTTTACTCTGCTTGAGAACATGAGAATTTCAGCTCCGAAGTTCACATTTGGATCACACTCAGGTTTGTAGGTTATTACAAGTACAAGTACAAGACGCAATTAACACTTTTTGCTTCTCTTCAAGTTAACCTTAAAACTAGCAAGAATTCACTTTGATCTTCAAAAACGTTTTAACAGAAAGTTTATTCAAAGTACAAGCCATCCGTTCAATCAGCGTGAAGGTTTTCAACAAACTAATGGTGAACCTTTTTTAAGATAAATTTGAAGCTCAATGCAATACTTCCTTTCTTTCCCAGAGAGTTCCTTTCCCTTATATGCAACAATACGGAGTGCCTACAAACAACCGCTAGAAACTATTACAAGCTATTGGTACACCCAAAATAAAAAAGCAAGATTGTAATGCAATTTAGCATGATTTGGTTTCATTTCTCGTAATGGATCGCAACTTGGAGAAAAAATGCAACATTGGTCGTGGGCAAAAAAGCAACACATCAATTCGATTAGAAAAATTCAATGTGTGCTTGAGGTTGTGCAGTTGATTAGTAGTAGTAAATTCAATGGCTCACAAAAAAACAGATTACGATCCGCTAGTGAAAGTCGAACCGCGACCGTCAGCATGACGGCTTTTCATTGTAACCATCCAGTCAACACAACAAGTTGAGGTGAACGAAATAAAAGCCCTACAGTTGCTTCGGTTGTCGAGGCACTCAACGTTACAACAATGAAGCAAATGTCGGTCGCACACACTTACATGGCTTCGTTTATTTCATAAAACGCATGGTGACTTGATGAGAGGGCGATAGGAGGGTGATGACGAGTGCAAATAAAAATAGAACACTTGACAGCGGAATAGCAAGAGTGGCATATGGCGAAGCGGCGTTCTGTGCCATTGTCTCATCCATATTGAGCAGTTGTTGACGGTTGAACAAAATCCCAACGGTTGCTGCGACTGTCGAGGCACTAGGCACCCAGCGATAACCGCTTGCACACACTTGCATGGCTTTGTTTATACCATAAAAAGCTTTGTGGATCATGATGAGCAAAATTTCCATTTCAGAATCATGCGGATTTCTCAAGATATGATTGCAAAAACTGCAATTGCATTTTTTGATACAATTTCATCTTTTGGGTGTAGTATATGAGCACGATCGAACTCGTTCCTATTGCCTTTCAAGGTGGTGGATTCGTTCGTGCCTTGACCTACTCCGAATTGGAGATGTAAGGCAAAAGGAATCACTTAATTTTCAATACTTCTATTCAATTTCCAACCTGCCGTACACTAACTTCAAGACTTTCTCTTCAAATCTTTCATTCTAACGAACATTACTGCCCACTCTTGGGGCCTCATGATGATGAGCTCCTTCTACACAGAATGAAAGAATTGTCAAGCGAATGAAAAGTGCACTTTTTGTCGTTTCCCTGAATTATTTGAGGTATTTGTAGATTGTTCCTAGCTTGGACTTAGAGTGGATTGCGAATGTGCCCGCCAGTATAACACCTCTTTCAATGCCTTCAAATAAACGTACTACGACGAGGCAATTCAAAGAAAACAGAGTGTGATACTATCACTGCTGATCATGTTTTCGGATACATGTGCAGATCATGTCTTGCATACATGTGCAGTCTAACAATAATTATTTGAGTGGTGGTTAGCCACTCCCTTAGCTCAATCGGTAAAGGTACAGCTACAAAACAATACCATGATGAAGGTGACTGGGTTCTATTCCCAGGCTGGTCTTGGAATTTTTCGCTGTGGAAAATTTCTCGACTCCCTGGGCATAGGGTATGATTGTACTTGCCACACAATCATACAAATGCAAAAATGATACCCAGCATCGAAAGCTCTCAATTAATGACTGTGAAAGTGAATTGAGAACACTAAGTTAAGAGCAAGCAATAAACAAATTGTGAAAGCAATAAGCTTGAAATACTAAAAGAAGAACGCCAAAGGGAACGAAAAATAATAACAAGAAATCCAGGTTGAACAATTTGAGTGTGGTTTAAAAATATCCAATAAAATGAAATAGTTTATTGACAACTATTCAACTCAAAGTGAATTTTAAACTGAGTTGACTTAATTGTAACGCCGAGACGTGTTTAATGGAAGACATTTTGAGAACTATTCCAATGTATGATTGAAATAAAATTCAAGTTCTTGCATTTATGACTAGAAGCAGGAAAATCGCTAAATTGAAAGTAGTGAATTAAAAAGCTATGATGGGGATATTTCCTAAAAATATATATTATATTCCTAGATAATTTAAGATTTTTGACCGTTCTGGTGCATAATTGTAAAAAGTGGGAAAAGTTATCATTATCATTCTTTAAACTTTCCGATTTTGAATCCGATATGATGTTAAACAACCATTTCTTAAAACCCCTGCAAAATGAATGAAATCCTTGGAATTTTGTCGCTAGACTTTCGATGAGTACTGGTCGTGGGCAATGGCAAAACCTCGGGATTACCTAACTACAATCAGGTGCCAGTGCTTGTCTGTATCTTCACATAACTGAATGATACACACTAGTGATTCAATATGTAAGTAAACTCAAATGCATAGGTTACTGTAAATTCTGTTTACTATTCATCATACAAATACGGATATCTTGAAATCTTAACTACCACAGCAGGAGCAAATCACATTATAACTGGCTTTAAAATTAAGAGCGCTGCATAAGAGGTAAAACTAAACCCACAACGTTATGCAAATGCCAAAGATAAGACAATACCAATCTGGTATCTCTCAGGTATTTACATCCGAGCAGGAGACAACAACACATGAATACCTAATTACCAAATAACTTGACTGACCAATTAACTTGATAGCTGGCCTTGGTATTTAAGAGCCCAAATTACGAGGTAAAATATCTGGGGATAATATCAGACCTCTCAGATATTCCCAGGTATCCCAAATAACAAGTTTTGTTATTCTAGAGATATTTTGCTTGTAATTCTGAGGTATTTTGTTTAGGTATTATATCTCTTACGCTGTACTCTTAAATACCAAGGCCAGTTATCAAGATCAAAATAAGTTTTTCATATCTTATTTTCTTCTACTCGGAAGAATCAGCGTCATTTGACTTTATTACACAAATTATCAAATATCAATAATTATTATAATTTTCAGCGAAATTTTCCTCGCATCAAAATGTGAAACCAGCGTTACAACTTAATATTCAAGCAAATCATATGTCTGGAAAAAGAGGGACCCACAGAGCACCCAAGTGAAACGATTTGTACTGCCTCCTCCCTATTGTTAACCTAGTTAACCTCCTCCCTAGTTAACCAATAAGCAGTTCCAAAGCGTCTTTACGGAAGCCTATCAAGCATTTAAGTCGCCGTAAATGCCATAAAAATGCCACTTTTGGCCCAATATAGGGCTGCTTTACTGCAATGCTATGATAATGCTTCATTAATGCTAACTTGCATTCGAAATGCTTATTACAGGCTACAAGCATTTGAAAAGCATTTGAAATGCATCTTTACAACCGATAGCTTTCAAGATGCTGATATAATGCTAATATAATGCTTGTAGCATCTGAAATGCAGATTAAGGGTTAATTAACTGCTTATGCTAATGCTTACTGGTTACCTGGGTATTCTACCTCGTCCATTGGGTTTATTCTGTTAATCGAGGGCTCGATTCTATCACTGTTTGGGTGAAATTGCTGCTGGAAGGAAATTCACGTGTCCACCCACCGTTTTTGGTTACATACACAAGCTCGAAGATCACAAACATCATTTCAATCTTGGTCAAATTGTTTTTTCAGATTATTCCAGTACTTTAGCTTCCTTGCTACAATAGATGGTAGCATCAAAATTTACTGGCCAAAAAGCGAGCACAATTACTATACGAACGAGTTTTCACGAAATTTGATGGCTGTATTTTAATGGATGACGAAACATTTGTCAAAATGAATTATAAACAAATCCCCGGACGAAAATTTCACCTGGCATCTGGTCGTGCGGATGTCCCTTCCAGGTATAAATTTGTTTTTGCTCATAAGTTTGCTCGGAAACAGTTGTGGCCTTAAAATTAAGGTTTTCATCACATCTCACACAATGACGTCGAAGGTTTACATTAAATAATGTCTAAAAAGCGTATTTTACCCTTCATTTGACAACACAAGACCAACGTTATGTTTTGGCCGGATTCTAAGGAGGTACTAGAATGGTATGCTGAAAACAATGTTAATTTCGTCGTCAAAGAGATTAATCCTCCGAATTGCCCTGATTTCAGACCGATCGAAAAGTATTGGGCAATCGTCAAGCGAAAACTTCGAGAATGCGGTAAAAAAGTGACAAATGCACAACAAATGCGTTTAAAGTGGAATAAGTTCGCCGATACAGTGTCACCAGCGAATGTGCAGATCATGATGGCAACGATCACAAGTAAAGTGCGACAATTCGTTCGAAATTGTGAACTTGTTCTATATCGTTTGAAAACTGAATAAATACCCTTTTGTATAACGTTTTGATAAACCGTGTATGTTGCTTAATTATTGAGCAATGATCAATTGAATGCGTTTAAATTTACTTTGAATCGGGCTTTAATATAAAAAAAAAACAAAGATCTATGAAAATCTACAAAACCAAAATTAATTCAATTTAACTTTTTGAGATTTGAAGCATATCGATTCAGAGACTCGTGAAGGAATGGAGGAAGAAATCAATAAGTATCAATATGACAATAAACTTTGCTGTTATACCCCTTTGATTCACAAAATAATGAGATAAGCTAAATGCATATCTCAAATATTTTTTAATACCACTATGTAGCTATGATTTCAAAATAAACTTCGACACTTTTGGAGGTTACCATTGTCTTAACTGCCGCAAAAGTTTATATTTGTGGGTTAGAATTCAGCATTTCTCTGCAAATAAGACAGCGCTCTTAACGCTGTCAACTACAATCTCTGCCTCAAAATCAATTTTAATCATCCCAGTTTCAATTCAATCAAATAAACGGTCGATTTCCATTTCACTCCATCGTTATCCATACCCCATGCTGATTGGTTTTTTTTTCTGCATTTTCCTCCTAGTCCTCCATCATTCACGAGGGTCACTCAAAACCCATTCTGCATTTTTTTTTCCATCTCCGCACCCAATTCCACCACACTCACTGCAAAGGCACAGCATGTGTGCTGAACGTTACATTCTGTGGAATTCTGATTATGTACAAGCTAAAACCGACTGACTGTGGATCCAAGGCTGGGAGCTAGAAACCTTGTCCAGATGTGTAACCCGATCGAACCGAACCGATGGTGGTAGTTGTGCAATAGATCGTTTAATGTGAAATCGAAACTGCCAGGCGGGGGAACTTTTGGACTTTTTCAAGGTCCTTCGGTGGTGTTGACGACACAGGCAAAGCTAACGGGGGAAGAAGATCCTTCCCCGTCTGGGATGCCTGGCTGATCGCAATAAAATACGAAACTGGTTTCTTGTTTTAACCAATGACTAACGCGAAAACCCCGACGATTCGTTTAGTCTTGAATGGGATTCGCGGAACTCTTTTTATGGTCGCGGTATTGACGGTGAAGGCTAAGGCAGATGATTGATGAGTTTCGTTAGCTTTCAACATCAAATACGTCTGTTTACATGTGATTGAGCAGAAGATTAAAAAACTCCAATCGAAAAAAACTACATGCGGAAGCTCTGCTAATAGAAGTTTAAATTTCCAAAACCCCGCTTAATTTCCCCCCAAACTGAATCGAGCTCCGGCTGATCACTCGATTGATCGCAAATCTAGATCAACAGGAAAAAGCACGGTCTACATTCTATTGTGCACCCCGCCCGTTCAATGCAATTGTGCCCCTTCCCATTCTTCCGCATTTATGAGAGCTGAAACCAGAAAGTTAGATTCGATTTCCATTTCCCTATACAACTCGATCCGAACTGTAGCAGCAAAACTAGCACAGCCACTAGCATCAAACCCTACAACGACTACCCGTGCCCCGTTGGTTGGTGGGTGCCGTTTTAGTTGCATTAATGAACCGCCAAGTCACCGCCAGCTAAATTTGTTCGGCATCAAGTGGAATTATCATACCCTCAGTGATGGACGAGGGGAGCACCCTCTCCGGTGCAGTTGCAATTAAGCGCGTTTTTGCTTCATTTTAGTCGATCTGAGCTGATAAGACGAGAGTGGTATGGGGCGCAGACAGGTTGCCAAAAAGAGTACTCTGGGGGTGCTTTCGAGAGTTTTACATCTTTATTATCCACGCAACAATTTTAGTGCGCAGCGAAATCTCTGGAAATTGGGGCTGCCGCCTCGTGTAGGCTTTGCAATCAAAAAGTAAGTACTAGTTCGTAGAGCTGCGCACACGTGATAGGCAAGGTAAGGTTCGCTCAATGCGTAGACCTACAAGCGTGTGAACTGCGTGTAACGAAATTGATACATACTGGATGTTGGAAGTTGTTTTACAAACAATACAGTTTCAGGTAAATCAATTTCTAATTGAGTTGGAAACCAGAGCAAGCATAATAGGCAAGAGGGTCTGGCGGATGTGGTGGATGTATTTTACTTTACAGCGATGGTAAACTGACATCAAGCTTTCGGTTTCAACATACTTTCCTTGGCTTACAGATAGATTTTATTCTTCTGAAATAAAGCAAAGGAAATGGGTTTCTGGCAATTATAAGATGGAATTTTAAACTTAATTTTCGGAAAAAACTTAATTCTTCTATTATTTTAACAATGGTCAGTTCGACTAAAAAATTTTAAATTTTGGGCAAATCGCTTTTTAAATTTGCAATGGTTTTCTTCTATGGTCATTTTTTCGGAAGTTGAAATTATTGTTTTAAAAGGCTTTAAAAAATGTGTCAACACTATCCAGAAAATTATCAGATAAGTGACAAGTGCCAATTGATATTTTTAAGTTGTGATGTGCGAGCAATGAATGATTTGGATTTTCGTCTGTACAGTACGTATGTAGTTACAAAGTTTATGGTCGCCTTCTGAGTAACATTGTTCAATCAATTTAATCAATTCAATAAGCTATATTAAGTTAGAATTTGCAATAAGCCCTTGATGAAGTTTCCATTAAGTAATACAAATTTGATGAACAATACAGATCGAAAAAAAAAATTAAAAGCAGGTATACACAGAAAAAAACTGAATTTTAACAGACGTGTAAAATTTCCCTTCGTATATATAATAGATACGAATGCTTGTAATATTTTTCATTTACATAAATATATACACTATTATATAAATATTTCATGGGAATGGGAGGGACCATCAGGGCACCCGATTGAAGCTCTCTGGATGAGGAGAGTAGGAATGCCAACCCCCCATTGCTAACAGTTTGTGAATAGAGGGCGGGCTCTTCTCCCCGCTCATTGGGGCATCCTCATGTTAGATGGCTTGCTCTTTTGACCAAATGTTCAATCTTGTTGTTGGAAGAAGATTCCTTATATCCCTGTGAAACGTATAAGTGAGGCAACATCGCTATCGATCCACCCAACCCCTTGCCTGGCCATTCACACAGTGGCGCAGTTAGGATAATCAGTGGTTATTAAAGCTTGATTGAGTCTAATAGCGAGGAGAGCCCATTGCTGTCGGACTTAGTTTTAGTGCTACAATGGGTCATATCATACATCACGTGTAAAATTTCCCCTCGTTCAACGGCAAGCCAAAACAATCGTAAACAACGATATTGTTTGCAGTCTTCCATAGATTTTGGCGATATCTGGCTTAAATTTACGTGAAATTTCTCATGAATTAATGCCAAATCTAGCATGCCATAGCCATGGCATATGTGCATTAAATAACGCAGAATATTACACCGAAATGACCAATAAAGAAGTACACAGTACCACAAAGTCCTGGTAATTTCGGTGCCCTGAGTCGGTGTTCGGTCACCGACAAATGTGAGCGGCCTTTAAATAAAACTTTTGAATCCTGGAAAGTGTGAGCTGTTAAGTGGAATACCTGTTACTAGAAAATGAGAAGAAATATCAGTATTTTCCATTTAATTCCGACTACTTTAGACTAGTCGAGTATTAGTTACATCTCGCCGAAAATTTAAAATTTCTAAGAGTGCAGGAGCTTGAAGTCAGTCGTTAATGCACTCATTTGTTTTTTACTTATGACACGGAAAATTCACCATGAGAGTATTGATTAATTAAAAAAGCCACAAGTTTAAATCTAGCGTATATTATTCGGTAAAAGGGTTGGGTTGACAGCAGGGTTCATTTGAATTCTCGTGAGTCCTCCTTGTGCTAGTTTGCTCCAGTTTATTCCAGATTATTCTTCGTTGAATTTAAGAACATAGCAATATATATATTTAATCATTAGAACCGACTTACACCAACGGTAAGAATGCCGCAAGGGCCGCTCGCAAAATGTGATGATGGTTTACTTCATTGCGAAAATCTTTTCTTTTTACTACGCCCAACAGCCGCATCGAACCAATGCCATTGAGGTCACTCATAAGGTGTGATGGTGCGAAGAAAAGATTTTAATAACGCTTTAAGTCCAATTCGTACCAACAGTAACGATGCTGTTGGGGCCACTCACATAGTGAGATGGTGGATTTTGATTGGAAATACAAGATTATTCAACCCGTTTTGCGGAAAAAAATGATATTCTAATAAAATCAATGCAGCAACTTATTTTAGTTCGTTCATATTTTTGCGGCACCTAGGAATGCAGTGACGTCATGTTGTGTGTACGCAATGCTGGTGCATCGCTCGACAAATTGACTTGTTCAGAATGAATCAAACAGAATTAAACAAAATTTGAGACTGATCTAGAATACGGATCATGACACCCAGATATGTCATGAACAAATTATAATTTTTCCTTGCATATTTTTCAACGTATTTTCATGTTGACCAGAAACAGAATTCATGATTGATCATTTTAATTGTTGCGATTTAAATTTGTCTCAGAAACGTGTATCTACATATACATGGTAACGATTGACACAAACAGTGCGTGCTTTGTAGGTGGTTGACTTATAGAGGGGAAAAAGTCTAAGGATATACAAAAACAAAAAGTTATGAAGATACCTCTCATACATGGCACATACGATTTCTTTGCAAATTAACGTTGCGCATACGCAACAGAGAAAGAAAATGGGGAAAAACAGACCGATATACGAACCGATTTCAAACAACAGTAAGGATGCTATTGGTAAATTTGAAATAAAAAAGTTACAGCAAAAAGCTGTTTTTTCTGTAGGAAAACCGTAAAAAATGCTCTATTTCGGTCATATCAAAAGGTACAGAAAAAAATATGCTATCAAAGATGCTTGTAATTATTTATTGTACATTTTCTTTGAATTACGTATTCCTTTATTTCTGCGTATAAGAAAGCCAATACGGACGGATTTCAATCAGCAGTAAGGATGCTATTGGGGCCATTCACAAAGTGTATTCGTGAGTTTTCATAGGTAAACCAAGGTAATTTTTAGTTCCGCTTGAGAACCGATTTGGACTAATTTAAACCATCAGTGGGGATGCTATTGGGGCCGCTCACAAAAGGAGATGGTGGTTTACTTCATTGGGAAAGCAAGATTTCTAGCGCCCAATGTCCGCTTTCATCCAATTTAGCTCAACGAACATTCTCCGACAACAGTTTCTTTAATTGTTGACCACCAGATCAATGAAGCATAGGTAATCTTAGATCTCAAAATTTCCGAATAAATCCAAAAAATTTCTAGTTTAGTTTACTGTTCAGGAATACTCCAGGGTGTATTTGAAAGATTTAGAACTTTCGTACGTACCTTTCAAATAAATATTTTCTCCTTCGTGTAATTGCTGCTATTAAATTTTAAGAAGGATTTATATTCAAGGCTTCCCCATTACACCATGATGAGACATAATTTAAAGCACTTTGCTTTCTGTTAGCGATGAAACAGGCATATTTACCGCGTACTATTAGACTACACCGTAGGGGTTCTAGATTGTTGAGGAGATCATCAACTATTAAAGACCACAATAGAGGTTTCAATACACCTCCTTGTGGACACACATTCACAACTCTAACACTGATGAATGAGCTTCCGAGATTTGCTGATATTTGTCATTTTGATAACATCTCGTTGATTGAATCGGCAATACACTTATCAAAACCAAGCTTCGTCACTGCTTTTATCATTGAGCAACAAGATGAATTATCAAAGGCTCCTTCAATGTCTAGGAATGCAGCCAGTGAAAATTCTTGAACTCGAACAGGTTTTTCGAGTTTTATAACAAGCGCATGCAATACTGTTACCGACGATTTGCTTTCCTGTTAAGCAAACTGATACTCACTTAGAGGATCCCGCATTACGTCGACATACTCGTACCCTTTCCTCATTTGACCTGCACTCGTGCGGGACCAGCACCGGTATTGCCTAAGTTTAAGATCACCAGTTATTACACATGGAGCATGTAGGTTAGTTCTAAGCGTCATGTGTTGGTTCTTTGTGTAATAACAGCTGATCTGGCAATAAAGGAGTAGCAACCTCGGGTGGTCAAACATTCTCATGCTCATGCTTCACCTTCTCACTTTAATGGATAATTTCCGGAGTGACATATAGCCTAAGTTGACAACAAGGAGGGTACGGCAAATCTCCGCTCATCACAAGACCCTACTTCACGCCACAGAGGGCTACAGGGTGTTTCGATCAAAATTTGGTCACACATTTCCTTTCATCGTGCATTAAAAAAATTTGCTCGTCCCTCATTTTGAATATGTGTGCGTGTAGCGTCATGCCTCTATTTTAGTTATAAAAATGTCGTCGAAGGAAGAGAAGCAACGCATCAAAATTTTGCACGTGCATGGCGAAAATCCAAACTACTCTCACGCCAAGTTGGCAAAATTGTTGAATGTGGCTATATCAACTGTTACCAGCGTATTAAAAGTGTTCGGTGAAGGCGTATTAAAAGTGTTCCAGGAAAGCTGGATCGGGGGGAAATCGAAAGCCAGAGGCCACAGCGTCGACAAAAAGAGTTTCCCGCTGTTTCGATCGGAACCCCAACCTCTTCGTCCGAGATGTCGCAAAGAAGCTGGGAGTGGTGCCTTCAACCGTGGATAGAGCTAAAAAACAAGCTGGACTGTCGACTTATAAGAAAGTGGTTACTCCAAATCACGACGATAAACAAAACACGTAAGCCAAAGCACGATCGCGAAAGTTGTACAGGACGAGCTGACGAAGTTTGATTGCGTGGTACAGGACGGTGAAACATACGACAAGACATACTTTAAAAAGCTTCCTGGACAGGAATTTTATACGGCAACCGAACGGGGAAAGGTGGCAGATATTTTCAAGCACGTTAAACTGTCAAAGTTCGCGAAGAAATGTCTGGTGTGGCAGACCATCTGTACCTGTGGCTTGAAGAGCAACGTTTACATTGCGGCCGGAACCGTCAACCAGGAAATTTATCTGAGCGAGTGCCTACAAAAACGTCCACTGCCTTTCTTGAAGCGACACAATTGTCCCATTCTATTTTGGCCGGATTCGGCATCTTGCCATTACGGAAAAAAGACCATGGAGTGGTTCAAGGTAAGCTAGCGTTCTGTGGTGAATAAAGTGGACAAGAAGACTACAAAATCTTATGGCAATTCGCATGAAAAGGTGAAAAAGAAGCTTAGCTGAATATTTCTCCTGTATTCTATATTAACTGAACTTGAAAAAGAAAACGAATTTGACTTACTAATAAAAACTTTGATCGGCTCACACACATTACTGTTTGTAATTTTGATTTGAGTACCCTTTACACACTTTACTCCAATCTCTACGAATGTTGGCACGGCCGAATTCAAGTCGGTTTGCTCTATGACGAGGCAAAAGTCGTGGTGCTTGCTTCGGTTTTTGTCGCCGAATGTTTGGAGAGTCTTCTAATGTTTGGTAGACTGTTGAGCGCGAAACGTCAAGTATAAGGTCAGCCTTTAATTGATTCAAACTTTTGGGTGAGTTGCTTGCAGCGTTAATTATTCTGCGTCGACATCTTTTTGAAAACTTTTCCTAGGGCGGCTTTCTTATATTTTCCATATCCATCAGAATTTTTCAAAAAATTCAAAACAACGTCAATACTCATATCACAATCGCGATACGCCAGAATCTTCCCTTTTTCCTGATCTGACAAATACGTTACGAGCTTATACAAAACACGTCAGAACATGTTAATTGGTAAAAGAAAATTGAGCTGCAGTTGAAGTGAATGGCTTTATTCTGGTATTGGTTCTATAGTTGTGAAACAGCAAATTTTCTAAATTTGTCTTTTGCTATTCATAAACAGTGATTATAAATACAGATGTGTACTGGTGGTTGTTAGTCAACTCTCCTACACGGTCATTACTATAATGAATAATGAATAAATAAAACAAAGACACTCTCAAAAAAATTTACACGTTTTATGAGTGGTTCTACTGTTATGAAACGCAGTGTAAGTTGCTGTTATTTTTCTTCAAAATGAGGGGTGCGCCAAGTTTTTTAATGCTCGATGAAAGGAAATGCGTCAAGTTTACCAAATTTTGGTCGAAACACCCTTTAACCATGTTGATTCATGATTGACATTTTTTTTAAAGTAGTTTAATGTTTCATGTTATTTTTTCTGGTGAGAAAAAAAATATTCTCTTTTTGTACTGGAGAGATTTACGGAAACAGCCACATTACTTTTCATCACGCAGTTTTTTGGTTTGGGGGGCATTTTTTAAAAACGGAGTGGTGCAGATTGCTTCTCCGTCAACAAAAATGAACAGCCAGGAAAATATGGAGATGCCTCAAACCATTTGCTATTATTATTGCAGCAAACCCATCGTGGTGATTTTGTATTTCAACAAGATAACGCATCAGTTCATAAAAGCCGAGCACCCATGGCGTGGTTATCTGAACATAAAATCCATGTTATGGAGAGGCCAGCTTGTTCGCCAGATCAGAATCCGATCGAAAACTTGTGGGGACTGATGGTTCGTATAGTGTATGCAGACCATATAAAAGTCATGCGCGTTACGTTCAAAAGCGTGGATTTTCAGGCAACATAGCATTGACTACCTATAAGTTCCATGCGAAAATCAAATGATAACTCGTGACAACGAACGTAACCAGAAGAATGAACGTTCGATTTTCAAAATGTTTTGATATTAATTTGTGCAGAGACTGAAATTTGGGCCTACTTGGGAAGAGAAACGTCCTTTTTCACCCGCTTGGAGAAACAAATGAGAATGTGAGAAGCGAGAGACAGCAGTTTTCGCAAGAAAAGCAACGGCGATTTATAATTTTCGGAGAGCATGAGTAGCAGATAAATCGTTTCTATTTTAGTAAATCCTAGATGCCGATAATTATTTTTCACTTCATTCATCATGTTTTATGTTTATTTTGTCATTATAATTCGTTAATGATGGTCCATGGCAGTACCAGTGTGCACCGGTTTGGCCTAATTTTCGGTTTTTGCACCTCGTATACGATTTAGGTTTTACGAGCATGTTGTCAGTGAAAAATGTGACATGAGAAAATATTTTCGTTGAATTTTGGAGAGAGAAATTTTCGCATACGCTAGAGAGAGGATAAAGAACTATCGGCGAAAACGGAGAGATGAAAAAGTGAACGGTTCGCTACTCATCGACAACCTGCTTGAGAGAGAGCATGGTTTTCACCCAACTGAGTGAGAATTTCGATCTCTGAATTTATGTGATAAAGGTTCATTTTCAGTATGAATTTGAAAATGTCAGAAATGAAATTCAATGAACCACAATAAATACCAATTACCAGTCGGGAAATATGCAAGGGCAGCCCAGTGGAGGGTATTCTTGCTCAATATGGATAGCTTCTATTCTTATGGAACGATTATGACGGCCCTGGTTGTTCCAAGCTCATATTAGGATTCAAAATTATTGAACAGTTTAAAAAAAATCATCACAAGAGATGATTTTTAGATTTCATCTAATGAAATTCATGCTTATCGTTTGATAATCGAAACAACAGTGATAGCAGATTTTTGACCCGTATTTAGACCCAACTGCATTCATGGCAGCAAACAAAATTCATTTGGCATAGAAGTGACAGCGGTAACTCTGAAAACCGGAAAAGTAAACATCATCATTACACTGGGATGAAATCATTTTCACTTCTCATGGATATTTTATGAAAATCCAAAGCACTGATATAGACAACAAGCTGTAAGAGAATGTTCAAGAGCTCAAAGAAGCAGCCTCATCAGCGTGGAAGTATCTACATGTCACCGCCTAATTGAAAGTATGCCGAATAGGTTGTTTCAACTGATTAAAACACATTACTAGCAGCTGCAATAAATACAAAATCGATGTAAACTTTTAGGAGAAAATCAATTTTACGTCTAGTGCTATAGTTATGAAACACAGCTTTTTTGTTAACATTATTGAGAAACTTACCAGAACAATCGAAGATATAAAATCATTCTTATAAACATAAAAAAAGACCAAATCCAATCCTTTGCACTTTCTTTCTAATATGTATTATCTTTTATAACTCAAAAACATCAATAAAATTACTGGTTCTATAGTTATAACACGGAGTGTAGGTAGGCTCATTGTGGCTGTATTGTGGTGTGCGTTTAAATGATTTTCCTCCCTTTTTACGAAATTATTTTTTATTTGTGTGAATGACATCAGAGTTATATCATGTTTCGAAACACGAAATATTTGAAAAACGATCTCACATTTTCGATCTACTGATTTAATCTTCTATACAGACATCTGGATGCGTTTAAGCGAATTTCCCACACAGCAT
>JASCZW010015274.1:0-20956 GCA_034211315.2 Aedes japonicus | reverse complement strand
TACCAGGCATAAGATCGCTGCCAATGCAGCTGAGAGGTGTTGACAGTATGCATTGCTGGAAAAATTCACTTCAAATTGCCAATATTATGTTTATAAAACGAATTGGTTTGAAAATAGTAAAGGTGTACGCTCAATTTTGTATATATCAAAAACGCTTCATTTCTGTAAGGGAACGTCCATTAATTACGTCACGCAAAAAATGACTTTTTATAAAGCCACACTCCCCCTCCCCCGGTCACATTTTTTGTATGGACCTTCAATTTTTCTTGTATGGATCATCACGTTTTCCAAACCTTTCTGTTGATCAGCGGATACAGAGATCTTAACACGCGGATCTGTTTTTTCTTCTCCACAACCTTAGAAGTTTCGACCGAACCAAGGATCAAACGATGTTTAGTACAGTTTGTGGGTTTGTCTTTTGGGGCTATACCATACAATTACATAACGGATTTGCTATCTCAAAAATGCGCAAAATATGTTTGAGAAGACACTTAGTTTTCTAAATTTCTCCATTGATTGTGCCTTTTGTATCGAAACGATGGCTTTCCTGAGCTTTCCGCAAAAACTTAATGGTAGTTTAGGAATATTTCGACAGCTTTTTCTTTCTGAAGGGATTATCTACATCAAATTTATCCTTTGTTGTGTAATACTTCTGGCCTGGGTGCTGCTTGAAGTCAGTACAAAGTCAGGCCCGATTTTTGGTTAGATGACCGGCAGCCACGCTCTATATTCAACAATAATTAGTCACAGTGAACATCAAACCAAATGTAATCTAGAATACCTTGTAGTTAATAATTACTAATTGTCCTCATCTTCTTATAACTAACCTATTTCATCTATTTTCAGATCTTTGCAGTTTTGCTTTCGCTGCTAACGCAGACAGCTGAATCAACCATTCAACCTAAAGCACCAAATTTCCAATACTTTGAGAGGTAACAAGGCCTTTAATGTTTGCGATGTTAGCCACATGCTTTATACCTTTGTCAAATTACAGACCTAAATACCGGTACCCGTACTACGACGAGCACGGCCGTGGCAAGCTGCTGTACGGATATGGAGGCCGGAACTGTATCAGTACAAGAGCTACTCGCCATTGGATGGAATCCACTAGGGTGGTTCATCAATACAAATATAAATCCAGTTTTAAGAGCATTAGTGTTACCTCAGAAAACCAATTTGTACATAAGTGGAATCGTTTGATTTTCTAGAAATTAACTATCTTAAGAAAACGATAATCCTCAATCGGTTATCATTGGCCGGAGCGCAGCAATTTCGAAACTTTCCTGAAAGGTTACATTTTATCTGTAATGAACAAACTAACCAAGTGAGGAAGGCAATAAATCGCTGTTTTTTTGTGTACTGAGGAAACTTTTATTCAAACAAAAAGAAAAATCGAAAAAGTCTTATTCTATTAAACTCGTCGTTTTTGCGTGGAAATATACAGGACGTTGTTACCTCGAATGAACGCATCGCCATACTTGTTCTTCAGCTGCCCGTTGACGTACTCTTCCGTTTGATCCAGGGCAATGTTCATGTAACCGTCGAGGCAGGCTAGAACACCACGGTAATCGACACCACTGTTCAATTTGACTACAACCGGCCGGCCGTGGATTTGGTTGATAAACTGCGAGAGGGCTTCCTTCCGAGACATGCTGGAATTAGTAGGCAGTAGTAAAAAATTATATTAGAAATATGGAGCTGCCGATCATAATGTACCAAACTAAGCATGGTTTAAGAGTAAAATAGAATAAACAGTGATTGTGAAACTGCCAGCCTTACTGCATTGGCAAATTAGTCTAGAAATTTGACCTTACTGCATTGGCAAATTAGTCTAGAAATTTGAGTTACGACAGAATGCTAGGCCCGAGAAGGAACCGATCCCAGCCACCTT
Organism: Aedes japonicus; assembly: GCA_034211315.2. Lineage (NCBI taxonomy): Eukaryota > Metazoa > Arthropoda > Insecta > Diptera > Culicidae > Aedes > Aedes japonicus. Next base: position 19,065 of record JASCZW010015274.1, on the reverse strand, counting down.
TATCATGTTCTTGCTTTATAGCTTCGCTTTGTACAGACTGCTCTAGAGTCGTATCGAATCTGGGGTTTTAAACATCTTCATATGGCAACTGATCCAATGAAATTGAATACTGATATGACTGATATTGATCGATAGAAATCGTATGCACTAGTAAGCTGCATGGTATCGATTGGAATAGCAAAACTGAAAGCCAAATTCGTTAAAGCGCGAGAGCAAAATTCTAGTCAGCACGGATTGAGGTTTTTTTTTTCATTTGGATTCGAATCGAAACTCACGCACAATTCAAGTCCAACCCAATCTAGGTGGGAAAAAAACAATGCACGAAATTGACGCTAGTTTTTAAAAATTTGCGAGATAAGTACTTACGTTGGTTTGTGCAGATAACCGGTACTTAAGTAAATCTATTCAAAAATTATCCTTCACCTATATAGAAAACGTTTACTTATGTTTCAATCATGAATAGCTAACAACAAACGAGAAACAGACACAAAATGTGACGTTTCCGAAAACGCCGCCCAACTCACAGTGAGCGGCTGATTAGCCTCATCCCACGTGGCACATCATTATTATGGAATAATATCACGTGCACACTCTGAGAAATAATCTATCGTTGCACCGACAATTATATTCCTGGTGCAGTTGAAAACCGGAATATAGCAGTAGCGCCAATCGATTTTACCCCGTTCTATGAATTCAAACAGTGGCGCATCTAGTGCGCTGTATAGCGCATCAGATGCGCCATACAGCGCACTCGATGCGCCATTGTTTGGACTTATGGAACGGGAGTAAAATCGATTGGCGCGACTGCTATATTCCGGTTTTCAACTGCACCAGGAATATCATGGTCAGGATGACTACCGCACATAATGGTTACAATAACCATGAAAATGGTCGAATTCACGACTCATTCTTGACTATGATCATGGTAACAAGGACTATTCTGACATTAAGGCAAATGTTGGATCAACTATTTTTAATGGTCGTTTTACCCATGATCATAGTCGGTTCTAGATTACTATACCAACAATCAATATGCAACTAGCGATTTGAAATTGGTTCACTGTTGTAGAACCTGTACATATTTGCGCCTTTGTTTTAATTTGCTGTGTTATTTTGACAGAATATTTGAGCGTGTGTTCGTGTGAGTTCATTATGAGAGGCGCATTATTAAGCTTGGGATCGAGCTTGGGACCGATGTGCTACACTGGCATAGAAAACCTATCGAAATTCATAAAATTTGCCTTATGAAACTCCATGAGTCCACTGTATTTTGATTTCATAAGGCCCTTATGACATCCATGTGTGAAACTATGGTCGTCTCAGCTAAAAGTAATAAATTTTACAAGTCATTCTTATCATTTTCATAAAACTGCCTTATGACTGTTGAATGTGCATAATAATCATAAGGTATATGTATGAAATAACAAAAACTGAGCGGCATGTTCTTGTTTTGTTTACTCTTGGTGAATTCTGCATCCTGACCATCCCGATATTTTCAAGCTCATAAACCTTTTACATACGTTTCAAGAAACAATTGAACGACGTACACCAACCAGCTAGGAAACCCTAAATTAGATAAAATCCATTAAATTGATCATAATCCCTTCTTAAATGTGATTATTCCTTGCTTCCAGTGATTGGCCCTATTCTCATATGCATGGGATGTATAATCACATGAAAACTGAACGCACATCTTGACACGAATTTTTGATTTTTTTTTAATTCAATAATGACCGACAACACAAAACATCCCGCCCCACTGGCACGTTGAATGGAATCCTCCAGACAATTTAAAAACCAGCTAGTTTTTTTTAACGATCGGAGACAATATCAAGTGCATCGAAACCACGAAGGCCTGCTGATCCCAATGAGATAATACACATCACTGACGCTGATCGATTCCAGCTCCAACTTTATTCAGGAATGTAAGGGTGATGTTTTGGTATTAATGTCGAACTATTTGACAACCGTTTGCGATAACCTAATTTAATTTCAGGCTTTCTTTCTATTTTGTATAACCCACAGCTCATCCTCGAGCGTATCGCGAAGGGTATCAGCTTGCGCTAAACTAAACGCCGAGACACAGATGAACTAGCCAATGAAAAAGGTCTTTTCATGATGTAGAAGGAGATGTTCGCTCATCACCATGAGGCACCGAGAATGAACAACAATGTTTTTGGCTAGAATTAAAGATATGAAGAGAAAGTTTTGATAGTTCCGCTAGTGTGCGGCAGGCTTGGAAATTTAACAGATGTTTTATGAAAATTGAGCGAAAAGGGCATGTGTACAGTGGTACTCGAACCAACGACATTTTGCCAACGTCGAACCAACGTCTTTTTCATGTTTGCAAACCAGTAAAAACCAAAATGGGTTCCACGACGTTTCCAAATACAGCCTTGGACAAGTAAGTTCCATTTTATCGTATATTCGTTTAACATACTCTTTCACATTCCCTCACCAACGGTTTAATGTCCGGTGGAGCCCTTGACTGGCGGCTGACACTCACGAAGAAAAGTGAGCGCCAACGCTGCTATTTTTTTCTCTCAATGTTATAACCATAAATATAGTTTATATAAAATGAAAAATTCCAGTTGAATTCAATGAAAAAAATACGAAATACATAAAATATGAGATCGATTCGCATAACCAATGAATTCCATAGCACTAACAAATGAATTTCATAGGGTTGTACAATGAAACTCAAACGATTGCCATAAGTAAATCATTAGGAGTGGTAATGACAGCAATCATAGTATTTCATAAGGTAATGTTATGTAAATTCAAACCGTTTCCTTGTGGCCAATTTTCGTAAGGATCTTTTATGCACTTTAATAGATTTTTTTGCACTAGTGTAGTACTGACTGAGCCAAGAAAAAATCGGTTTGTATGGGACTTACTGGTCTTAGAGTTAGTCTATGACTAAACTGTAATAGTCATCTTAACCCTCAATAATGGTAAATTTGACTATCAAATTTCTCTCTGTGCAGGGATAGTTGCATGATTGTACCGCCTGCATAACGAAAAACAATTTGCTATATAGTCGAAACTGTATTTCGAATATAAGATATATTATCACATTTTATGTTATTGTTATCGAATAGTTTAATCTCATTTTCACCATACGACCTCTACATTAACACATATTGTTATTGTTCTGCCTATATTGTTATTGTTAGGTTTATTATTGTCTGCACTCGGTCTGGATTATATACTAACTTTTTGACGTAGAGTACAGCTAAAATTTTGTTCGTGAAAATTGCCATTTTTTTATGGTAACCTAACTTAACCGCCTATTCAGCATATTGTTATTTGGCCTTTTACCATCTGATATATTGTTGAAACTATAGTGGAGATTGTTAGTTTATAGTTGTCAACTATAAGTGTAAATGACGTAACAATAATGGATGCGATCCTCAACAATAGAGTTAAATAGTTCAGTAATGGTTTGTGATTATGCGGGCGGCAATTAAATCCAGAGGACTGAAGAAAGCGTTAGTTCTTGAAGCCGGCTACTTTTGGTGTGGTGCTAGTGACGATTTCAACATTTGAAGCTTGGTTCACAATGGATTATATTTTCTTTACAAGATTTCTTCTTCGAACTACAAGTATCAGCAATTTAGATAAAACATTATAGTACCTGGCTGATAAACAATGAAAAAAAATCTATCGGTGGTAACCACTGTAGTAAGAACACCACGGAAGATTTTTCTCTCGAATAAAATATAAACTTCCGCCGCGAATATTGTGTTTGGGTGCCTAAAGCCTTCAATAAAAATCGAGCTGTCAAATTAGCACCACACGCAGCTCCAAGTTTTCGGCTTCACGATAATTGTTCGTGGATGACCGCCGCTTCAGTCCTGTGATTAAATCATGGTCAAGATGACCAATGATTATTGCAAATGATGGTTATAATAATAACCATGACAATGAAAAATATACAATAGTCAATATTATACTAACGACCACAGAAGATTGAAAATCACTACACTAAAATTGATTATCAAATTTTTCTCAAAGTATACTTTAGTATACAAGAGTAATTTTACCATTATTAGAGGTAAGGATGACCATGACAATATAGTGATTTTCAACCATTAAAAAAAGTTGAATCAACATTTACTCCAATGTCGAAATACCCGCATAACGAAAAACAATTTACTATATTGTTATCATATTTTATGTTATTGTTATCAAATAGTTCAATCTCGTTTTTACCATATAACCTCTACATGGACACATATTGTTCATGTATGCCATATTCCCAGAAAGGTTTTTAATTGTCTGCACTCGGTCTGGCTTATTTACCAACTGTTTGGCATAGAGTACAGCAAAAAAATTGTAAAGCTGCTAACACGTCAAAACAGCTTGTCGAAGGTCGTCTCACGCGACAAGAATTTGACTAGATGGTTTGACGAATTATGTAATGTCACATCTCCACCATGTCAGCGGGTACCTCGACCTATAGGGCAAGACAGCTTTTTTGTGAGTAACTTTTTCTTCAAAGTGACTCAGGATTCATCAAATTTGCACACTCTATGATGATCTTCTACCCCAAGATTTAGAGTGGTAGGAATGCCAAAAAATGTGTGCGAAAACGAAAAGAACAACATCACTCATATATGATCATAAAACTCGCGTTTGCTCAGAATGCATCAACTCTCAAGAAGGCAGTATTTGGATGAGGAATTGGGCCCCGATTACGGTTATTCGATTGTTTAATATAGTTTCATTGTCTTTTTCTTGTAGGAAGACAAAAAAACACATGGAATATGTGGGGTTTATTGACTGCCAAAAGAGTCACTTCCAAAAAGAGACCAAGCCGTTTCGACCAACCGCAAATATTGAAAACACCAGTTTTGCGATAAGTCCATCCGGCTTGGTTTCTTTTTGGAGGTGTCCGTTCCGCCGTCAATAAATACCAAATATTCCCATTGTACGGATTGATTGACCCAACCCATTCGACGTTGACTTCGACTGTGAGAAGATTTGCTGGTGCAGTGACACATATTCTATATGTGGGAACAGGACACACATCACATAGAGTCGTTCTGCCATATCTATACTACTATACTCAGCATTTACAGTGATTTTTATCTAGACACCAGCATTCGTTACACACAAAGAATAATGATTGATAAAATTAAAAAAACCATTGCTAAAATTGAAAAGTTGCGTTGGTTCTTTTTCGTAGAAAGCGGTTTGCTTTCACAACAAAAACGTTCAAACTGTCAAATCAAAAATTTTCTGCTTGGTACATTTAAAAGTTGAAACTTTCAAAACGAATTGTAGAACTGTCAAATCGAAACCGTGGATGAAAATGAAACCAAATTGTTTTTATTTCAAAATGAACTTTCAACCTGAAAGTGTCATGCAATTCAAATAAAAGTAAGCTGTTAAGATTGAAATAAAAAACATGTTTAACATGAATTGATTTTTTTATCTTTTTTTTTTCAATATTAATAAGATTTGTTTTTATATAAAAGTCGGATATATGAAATTAATAAAACATTATTTTTTCGTTTTGTAAACAATTTTTTTTTTGTTTCTGATTCATGCAGTAAACAACGTATTCCTTGCTAAAGCATAATCCTCACTCAAAAGCTGCATTCGGAATATATTAATTGTCTAAATGTACTTTTTTGAAGTTGTATTTTGCTCGCCATCAGGATATAACAGCATTCCCAAACACACTGTTTTGGCCGGAGGAGTGCCGGAAAGCGAATCATTGGACGATGGACCGGCCGTCGACGGGGTTTTCTGGGATAGTTTCGTAGTTCGGATCCGATTCACTGCTGGTGAGAGATTCGTAATTGGAAGAAAGTTGACTGTTGCTTCGTTGGGGTGCTATGCTTCTTCATTTAACTAATTAGGTTGTCCTGCGAGCTGGTATTATAGGTGAAAGGAGTACTTTGGCAGAGCGTACAACTATAAGACTAAAACTTCGAATACAATCTCCATAGAAAATATATCACCGAGTCTCACCTTAAAATCCTCGACAAATTCCTTCACTGAGAAAACGTACAACAGAACAATATCCGTGAGCAGCTTAAGTGTTTCCCTGACGGGTGAAAAAACAGGAGGACTTTGACAGGTAAACCCGATTCTTTTTTCTATCAAACGAAAGACGGCTTGTGATGATATTGTTTTGAGAAGGAAATAATTTCTCATCACCATGAGGCTCTAAGAGTAGACAGCATTTTTTTTTGCTAGAACAATGTTGTGAAGAGAAAGTATTGATAGTTCCGTTAGCTCACGGCAGGCTGTGACTGGCTGTCAAGGTGGTGTATTCGATCATGCCTTGACCTACCCCGCAAGGGGATGCTTGCAAAAGTCTGTGTTTCCTGTTTCGGAATACTACTTCAAAATGCCCTCCGCTCAATTTCAAACTACTTCTATTCAATTTTCACAGCCTGCCGTGAGCTAACGAAACTATCAATACTTTCTCTTCACAACTTTGTTCTAGCAAAAAAATGCTGTCTACTCCTAGTGGTGATGAGAAATTATTTCCTTCTCAAAAACAACATCATCACAGATCGTTACCCCGCGTATGGGAGGATACAAGGAAAGAACAATATCAAGTGAAGACGGCTTGCTTTTCATGTTGGTGGATTTGACAGTTCTACAATTTTCGTGGTTAAAGAAATCACTTTTAAATTTACACACTGAACCGAAACATAACACTTTCACATCAAACAACTTTCGTCGTAGATAATTTTACTTTTAATTCAATGAAACATAGACACTTTTCAGAAGCAAAGCGCAAAACTTTTAATAAAACAAGATTTTTTTTTGTGTGTAGGCTGCTCTGTGCGTGCAAATTAAATGGAGAGTCACCTCATACAAGGCGATAATTGTCACCTCGTATGTGAGAGCGAGTCGTCTCGACTCACACGCCACGCAGAATAAGGCTGTACATAAAACCTGATCTGGTATGTCGTCAACCATGGTTATGTCACATACACTACAACACACACACACACTTTCACATGATACAAAATTATAAATTAAATTATGAAGACAAAACATACATAAATGAAACCAATCTAAAATAACCTACTCGTTGCTTATATTAATCTTTGCCAAGCCTTGTGATTATTTTGTCCACCCAGGTCTAACGTACGTTCGATAGTTTGAACACTGGTCCGTTAACTTTACTGCATCTCTACGTTCACCTCAGCTCATTCGCTCTCGCTTGTGGTGAGGTTTTTCATAGTAGTCTGAATCTACCATGAAAAACCGTTCGAGATTTCCCCCATAACTTGTACTGGTGCTTCGAAGAAGCTTAGCCGGGCAAATAAATAAAACTGGACCAGTGGTTTCTCCCCAGGAGAGTAGCGCATAAGCCACTATGTTTAACACTATTTATAAAAGAGTATAGGAACGACGGCTACAAGTCGAATCAACGATCAATACGAAACTAAGATTAGAAATTGGTTTACTGATTCAGAATCCCTGGGTCCCAAATACACATTGAACCGCGGTTGCGAAACATTATGATGCTTTTAGGTGCTAGAAGCTTTGTTATGATTCACTATGTTATTTTAACAGAATGTTTGAGAGTGTGTTCGTGTAAGTTACATTCTTAGGGGCAAATCATTAAGATTGGCACCGAGCATGTGGCGCCATTAGCATAAGATTCACCAAAAACTAACGGAAACGAGTTCTTATTTCAAAATAGCAATTACAGAAATTTACACAAGGCGGGCACTCCAGTTTCGATGTCTGTTCTCTGTGGTTCCAGTTTCCCTCGAAAGAGCTTACTTCATAGTCATAATAGTGTAATTTGAGATTACCGTGTACATCTTTGATTGTCATGAATTTCGCCACATGGAATCACTCGCTTTCTCCAATCAGCCGCCTTTAGCACGGACACCGTCATCACGGTGTTCGGTCGATCAACGAGCTGTCATCACTTTGCTGTTATGGTCGACGAAGTGACGCATCTGTGCGAATAAAAAAGGATCGAAAGTTTTTTCGTTTGAGCTTCCTGGCCGAGAGAAGTGAAAAATTATTGTCGCAAAATAGTGGCCCTTCTCGGTTTTAGAGAATCCTAAACCACCAGAAATTGAAACACTGTTCAAAGGTGAGATGATTCAGCCAAATTTGTTTTTAAATGTCTCTAATCGTATTTGTTTATTGCAGGGGCACCTGTGTTAATCAAATTTTGCTTCGGAAAAGGCCTTGAAGATTGATTGTTTTTTTTCAATAGCCGTCAAAAAAGTGCAGAAGAATGAGTTTCTTCGGAAAACTATTCTCGGGGAAAAAGGGCGAACCAGCCCCGACTCCGAGTGAGGCCATTCAAAAACTTAGGGACATAGAAAATATGTTGACCAAGAAACAGGAGTTCCTGGAGAAAAAAATTGAAGTTGAACTGGACTCTGCACGAAAAAATGGAACCAAGAACAAACGCGGTGAGTGTTTTTTTTTTATAGAAATTGCATTACACGGTTTATTGCTTTGCTAAAAAGAGGAAGTGTTTTGCAAGATAGAATGAGTTCTACTCTGTCAAGTTGTTGACAATCGACATTAGGAAAGATGAGTCATTCGTTATGCTTCTTACACACGTCAAAATCTTTCCGCTTCATAGACAGATTAATATACAGACTTGACACTATGCGAAAAATAAGTTTAATAACGCGGTTTCTGAAAAACATTTCCAGCTGCTCTGCAGGCCCTCAAGCGAAAGAAGCGATACGAGAAACAGCTGACGCAGATCGATGGCACCCTGTCCACAATTGAGATGCAGCGGGAGGCTTTGGAGAATGCCAACACCAACACAGCCGTCTTGACCACAATGAAGAAGGCCTCGGACGCACTTAAGGCTGCTCACAAAGATATGAACATCGACGACGTTCACGATATGATGGATGACATTGCCGAGCAGAACGATATTGCTAACGAAATCTCTAATGCCGTTTCGACTGCGGTCGGATTCGGCCAAGACATTGACGACGACGAGCTGGAGAAAGAGCTCGAGGAACTGGAACAGGAAGAATTGGACAAGGAACTGCTTGGAGTGCAGCCGGAGACGGACCAGTTGCCCGATGTGCCATCGACCGACCTGCCAGCCAAGGCGAAAGAAAAGAAAAAGGGTATGTTTGAGTCAAGGTTGCTGTAGTTTTGACTGATCAATTTACAAATATTATGATTTTATTTGCGGACCTATTTTAACGGTTATTTTCGTCCTTCCAGCTGTCACAGAGGATGATGACGATCCAGACATGAAGGAACTAATGTCGTGGGCAAATTAAAATGGGAAATTCCAGCGGTTTATTCCCATCAGTGGTACACAATATCTGTATAACCAACTTCACTTATAGAAATACTGACCGGTTAGCTTCTATTCAATGAACTTAATATAAATATATGAAGCGGAACAAACAAGCAATGGCAAGCTAGACCTTAAAACCGGTGCACCACATCTAGCCGAGTTTTTGTCGTACTTTGGAAAACGAACAGAATTGAACCAGATTGAGATTGAAGACTTTAGAAGCGTATTGTCTGTGTAAACACCATTGATATCGTTTTCCCTCAGAAAGCCCAATGAAAAATTTCCCTTTTTTATTATGGAAATGTATATTATTTTGTTTATATTACTTCCCGTGCAAAGTTACATGTTTGATTTAAAAACAGCTTATTGCTTGCTTTCGTTTAAATGTCGAAAGGAAAATTTCTCGTAGATCGCATATAAGTAGGAAAGTGGAGCCTTTAATTGAACTCGAACCACGGAGTGTGCAGGATGATTGCTGCGACAGTGTCCGTGTCAACAAGGGTTCGCTTTATCAGAAAGATTGTATGAAATATTTTGAGTTCCAGATTGGTAAAATTGATAGACAATTGTGGTGAGTTTGAAAATATATTTTCTTTTGTTAAGTAAACTACATTAACAGATAGAAAGGAGCAGATTTACTTGTATTGCGAAAAATATTGAAAGAAAGCAGTATCAGATTTGGAATAACATACCACACCTAGGTATTGACGAGGATCTCAACGGAGCAAAATGGATCGATCTGAAAATTCGTGAAATACTCGGTAGCTGGAAAAAATACCATTGAAATACACACGTCTTAAGTCCTCCTGATCTGACGGGATAGTGCAGCAAACGACTTGAAGAAGGTAGTCAACCCAACACTTGCGGAAGTGCGATTTTTCTTAACCTGATAATTGTAATACCGCAGCGTGATTGCTCTTATGGTGGTATTATCAGATCAGGTGAGTTATCCAAAAAACCCCGATATTAGATCGTAGAAGACTTGGTATGGATTAAGACGAATTGAGTATGGAAGGATACCAGCTTTGAGCTTTGCTTGGGCCTCGAAAATCACTAAAGGATCAACACATAGCGAGTTCAAAACAAAAAGTTATTCAATTTTCGTAAACAGTGGATCTACTCAAGTTTTGAATTTATTCACATTTACGAAAGTTGAGTAACATTTCCGTGTGAGAAAAAGAGATAAGAATTCAATTTTACTCAGTCACTGAGTTAAATGAAACGAGGGTGTAGACTGAGAAAACAATATCCAGAACATAAGACATTATCATCGCTAGGTTGATTAATCTAGGTTTTTCTCCATAGTAATATCCTCCTTCTTTCTAAATAGGCTGTGCATGAAAATATGGCATTCTTAGGTTTCATGATTAAAATTGAAATTTGAAAAATCGAATGTTTTCTTCTCTGATGTTGAACAGTAATTTTGGATTGACTAAATGTATGGTTTAGTAATGTTTGCTGTACAATTTAATTCATACCGATGAAACGCAATTGTCATAAATGAGGCGAATATGGGAAGTATTGTAATCTTTCTTGTTTATTAATTAGGTTGTTCTTTAAAGTTTTTTCAATTATTTTAGCAATCTATGATATAATGATTATCCTGAACCACTGAACATGAAAACAAAACAATAACAGTTGATATAAATCGTCCACACAGAGTTATTCGTTAACTGTCCAGTGTAACTGTTGAGATTGCGTATCATTTATCAGCTTGTTGAGCTTGTACGTCTGTTTGCGTTTGTAGTATTTGAGTTTCTGATGAAACATTAACATACACATTTTCATTCGAAACAATATTTTTCAAATAGTAACCAATCGTAAATAACCAATATTCCAACTGTAGTGTCTACTGAATTTTGAATGTCCAAGTTATGCCAACAACCAGCTTTCATTTTTCCGATATTTATGCCAAATGGTCATTATGCCAAACTGCCTTTATGCCAAATGACCATTGTGTATCCAACATCTTAATGCCAAACGACTTTATGCCAAATGACTTTGTGCCATAGGGTAGCCCTGAAAGCTTCCGAAGCATTTGTTCGTTCAGTTCTATAAGTGGCAACCACAAACTTACTGCAACACAGACGAGATGCCGTCAATAAGGTCGGCGTTTCCGCAAAGTCGCGTCCAGAGGCCCAAAGCAAGTTCTAGATTACATACAATTCCTTTAAATCTAATCTAACGCGCTGTTCTAAGTTCACTTGGTTACACCTAGATACACTCTTGATCATTATTAATCAAGTCGTTCAACAGTTGAGATGATTTTTTTTATTGTCGGCTAAAAGCCCAATTATTAAAGGTTATGGTACCAGATCATCGCTTCTGAAGAAGTTCATGGAACGCTCAATTGAAATCATCAAATCGACGACGGCTCAGAAGGCAAAAAATACGCAGTTTGCTGGAGAAGCTTTCGACACTTGCTGACAAAAGGTGAACTATGAAGAGCGACTTATTCATGCCGAGGCTCTGATAGTATCCTATATTGCTGCAAGTCATCTGCAGTCAAAATGCAGGATCGAAGATGTGCGATAAGGATGTCATCGGTCAGCTGTTTATGACACAGCCAGCATCGTACGACACCGTAACACCTGCATTGAAAATTTTTAAAGACGAAGAACTCAAGATTGATACTCTGAAGACCCGGTTGTTGGCGGAAGAGACGATTACGAGAAGGACGTGATTAGATTTTGGAACAGCTAATGGTGAAGCCATTCTTGCAGCAAAATCAGGACAGGTTGTATGAAATGAAATTTTGGCTCACGGTGAACCTACAACAGGATCGTTCAGAGCCAAGAATAAACCAGGATTTCCCGGAAATTGTTTTACATGCTGTGAAATATGGCATGGGCGGTTCGAATGTCCAAAAATCCGCAGAGAACTGGCATAGCATTATTCCGCATCGAACGCATTCCGCATTTGTCGCACTTCCGCACTACCTCTTTTGTGTTTTTTTTCAACCCGCTATAAACTACGCGGTAATTCTAGTGCACATTAAAATTAGTAGACTGTTGACCCTCCGAAATTCAACCGAGCGTTCTGTTAGGGAAGCAGACATTCCCGGCCGAGCCCGACGGATATACTTTTCATCTATCAGCCGGTACCGTCGTCAAACGCCCGCGGAATAAAGGGTAACATCATTACCTTCCTACCAGCAGTGACGGTCATCGCCTCATCTAAAGCCCGTCAGTAACCGGTGGTTTGTATACAAACAACAGAAGAACACCGGCAAAGACAAAGCAAACACAACAGCAGCGTAAGGGTAAGTAGCACATTTTTGTTTTTGTTCCCTCTTAACTGCTATAAGGTTTCGTGTATCTCTCTCCCACATAGTGAAATCGTTCTGTATAGAGCGGCAAAAAAAATCATCTGATTTTATTGGAACAGCTGTGGGTAAGGTTAAAGATGCTTCGCTGTTCTATCAGAATTGGTGTTATTTATATACCACACGATCGCAAAGAGTTCAGCGTGAATCAGCAGTATCGACTCCATTGAAGCAATTCATTCAAATCTCGAAAACAATGATCATGCTATTTTGCTTGGCGACTATAATCAATCGGGTCTTGTTTGGAACACATCTATAGTAATGATCGTCCTTGCGTGGATGTATTGCAGTCAAATATCTCTGCTGATTGCGATTCGTTACTTGATGGATTTAGTCTGCATGGTCTGTTTCAAGTTAACCGCATTTACAACCAGAACGATTGAATCCTGGATTTCCCTCTGATGAATGAAAAAACGCTTGCTGCATGCCAGATTGAAGAAACTAGAACCGCTTCCTCTTCTTGATTCCAATCATTCCGCTTTAGTAGTAACGGCAACTCTCTCACAGCCAATTGTATTTGGAACCACTCCGGATGACCGAGGGCTTGATTTCCGTCGTGCCGATTTTGAGGGATTAATAGAAGCGCTCCGTGCAACTGACTGGCAGAATACTTCACCAACGTGTTGAAGACGTACTTGGTTGATGTTGTGCCACTGCCTAGGCCAGTCTCCTAAGCCGCTAGGAAAGGAACATTTATGACGGCTCAAACGCCTACGATCGAAAGCACTACGGATGTGCTGCCAGTCGTTGCTCTTTCGCCAAGCATCATTTCCGCACGTGCAAGTAATAATTATCGTACGTATAACCGTTTTCAATGCAATCGCTACTGTATACGCGCTCAGGAAAATTTTCGCCGACAGCCACGGCATTTTTGGAAGTTTGTTAACACTAAACGGAAGGAGAATGGATGGCCCGTTGAGATGTTTCTGGGTAACGAAGTCGCCACATCCGCATCGGAAAAGTGCAATTTATTTGCAACTCCCTTCAGGCGTTCCTTTTCTGATTCTCCGTCGTCTATACATCAAATTGCAGACGCTTTGTAGAGACACACCTAGTGACACTGTGCTTCCTAAATAGCTTAGAGATCACGAACCATCAAATAAACGCTGCAATAAATAAATTGAAAGACTCTGCATTCAGTCCTGATGGCATACCGTCATGTATCCTTAAAAATGCAGCGGAGAGTTGGTTTCCCTCTCGTGAAACTTTTCCTTACGGCAGCATGTATTTCCTGGAAGTTAAAAGACGTCAGTCAGGTTCCCTGTGTTTAAAAAAGGAGATCGACAGAACATCGAGAATTTCAGAGGCATAACTTCTTTGTGTGCTTGTTCAAAGGTTTTTGAAATCATAATGAACGAGGTACTTTTCGACTCGTGTAAGAATTACATCTCTACGGATCAGCATGGTTTCTTTCCCAAGAGATCAACCTCGACAAATCTCATACAATTTGCCTCGTTTTTGCTGGTTGATGCTGGTGCACAGATCGACAATGCCTACACTTATTTCAAATCTGCCTTCGATCGAGTTGACCATGGAATACTGCTTGAGCGCCTACGAAGGGTTGGTATCTCTGCGGACCTTGTCAGCTGGTTTGAATCATACCTCAAAAACCGTAGGCCCACTGTTAAAATAGGATTTGAGTCACTGGAAGCATTCTCAAATTCATTTGAGATTACCACAGGGAGCAATATTATGGCCTTGTTATTCTCACTCTTCATTAACGAGCTTTCTACCGTACTACCATCTGGTTATCCGTGTGTTTTACGCAGATGACGTTAAAATTTACATGGTGATCAAAACTATTCAGGACTGCTATGATCTGCAACTGTTGTTGGATCGGTTTGCTGATTGGTGCACCCGAAACATGCTGACGCATGTTGCATCCACAAATGCAACAACCATTTCGTTTCATCGTAAGCTCAATCCGATCACGGACAATTATGCAATGAACGGCCAGCCTCTCGAACGTGTTCATCAAGCTCGTGATCTTGGCGTCACTCTGGATTCGGCACTAACCTATCGATTGCATTACGACGATATTATCAGCAAACAAAGCGAATCGACCAGCTGGTTTTCATTTTTGAAATAGATCCTCTCTGCCTTCGGTCTTTGTACTGTGCTCTAGTGCGATCGATTTTGGAATCCAACTCGGACATAGTCCCGTAGATGGGCAGCATCGTGCCCGAAACCGGTCGACCAAAAGGTAAATTTATTTTAAATTGTAAGAACGATAAGTGTTGTGTCTTGTCTCGCGTCGCGTTTTGTTAGTTTCATGTCCCTGTCCGCTTCATGTCAGCTAGGTTCAACGTTGTCTATTTTCTATTCGACTTCAATTGTACTCTGGCAACATTCAAGCGCAGACTGACAGAATCGCATGGATAGTACGAGAAGGAAAGATTTATGAGCAAGTTTTAATTCCTTCAATTAATTGACAACGAGGACTGCTCCGAACTATGGATGTTGCTTATTTTATACTTTGACCATACTCTACGTTAGTAATCTTGTTTATTTTTATTATGTTTATGAATGTGCAACTAGGCAATGTTTATATTGTATTGTATGTATTGTATTGTTCTGTATTGTATAAAACCCCATATTTACGCCAAGTCAAAACGGCTTTTCCCGATCATAAACAAATTCATTAAGAAATAAATATTTTTCGATTCAATTTATTCTTGTATAGATAGATTCTACGTCACACCCAAAGATATTTTTGGGCGCACTGTTACCAGCCGTCTTCTGTCGCTCTGTGGATTGTCTAGTTTCGGTGAGAAAATGAAAGCCCAGGACTTTCTGAGCATTGAGAAAATTTGACACGTCGTTATCCGGGGACCAAATTTCATCCAGGTCTACCAAAACAAACTGCATGTTACTGCACCTACGTATAATGAAATTGCTAGTGACGTGGTTATCGTGCTATATTCCCATCACGAGATGTGGAGATAGATGGTGTGGTTTCGTGCATGCGAGCTTGACGATAATGGAGACGTTATGGAAGATATAGGCACGAAATTGACCTCGTTAGCCTGTGTACCACTCCAAAACCTCTTTCGGAAGTAATGGCACGAGGCTAAATCCGGCCAGAAAATCGTAGGACCATCGTGTGACCTCAGAAAAGGAGGCAGACGCTTTTGGAGGCATTCCTTTAGGTACACCTGCCCATTGACCATTCCTATTGTCACGAATGGGGTGCTCCACTTTCCACACGAGCAAATTGATTGCCAAATCCGCAGCCACTTTTGGCAAACTTTGACATCTTCTACTTTCTGACGTCCTCAGGGGATATCGAATTTATGATGAGCAGTGAAAAACCGAAGCCCCGGAAGCTTCCGGAAGTCCTACTTTACGCGTCTCATCATCCATCATACGAGGCAATAATGGTTTCGTCGACATCTAGGTGTAGAGCTTCCGTGCACGTGTTTTACCTACCGTAGCTAGCCAAACACGCGGTTTCTGAGCGAACCGAAGCCTAACAATGACCCATCCCACTACGGTCATAATCAGTGGTAGTTACTTGATTATAACTTACCGAGTCATATTTATGTTATCTCAACCGAAGGCTACAAGTGCGCTACTAGGGATTTGCACTAGAAGATAGTTGCATCAACGTGATATAGAGTATTTGATATGTCCTTACCTAGCTTTGTCCAAGAGGATCGAAGTGAGCTTTGCGTGTGGAAAAATGTCAAGTTTGGTTTATCGGTGGCTTTTTTTTTCACTCTCCAGAAGTATGAAATTTAAAGTTTTTTAGAAATTCAGTTCTCTTGTTACTGAGTGTAAATTACTGTGCTGTGAGACGATCGGTTGCTGTTGTGTCTGACAATTGTTTGCTATTTTGCACTGCTGCGTACGTGTTGGTTGTTTCCGGAAGTGCCTTGTGGAAAAAGGTTTAATTTACTGGCGTGATATTAGGATGAAGCAGATAAGTGTGATTTTTGAAAAGTCCAGTTGAACTTTTAGAATATGAGTTACATTAGTGTTTGTGGCTACTGCCTACAAGAGTAACAATGTTGCATCCCCGATGGTGATCCATTGCTCAACGCATCGATCAGGTAAGTATTTTCCTGTATCCACCTTTTATCTTTAATTAATTTTATTCTAATTTACAACAGCCAACTGAATTGCGAACATTAGATTAAGACGAATTTGCTTTATTAAACAATGGGTTTCATAATAATTTTCTCTTGAACAAAGATCACAGATACAAATTAAGCACTCGTTAAGGAAGAAAGCTTTATTTCTATCCCGCTGATATATTCAATTCGAAGTAATTGTTTTCAACTTTCGATAAATTAGCAGGCAAAGTGTTTGTTTACAAAGCAGATTGGCCCTAATCAAATGTTTGCGTTGAACTCCATAATAAGATGTCTTCCGGATAAAAATAACCATGCAGAAACAATACAATAATATAGAATAACATTTAAATCTATTTCCGACCATAAATCTTATTGTTTCGCGTATCAGATATATAAAAAATGCATATTGTCATTACAATGGATCTACAATTCACTCTATATGCAAGGATTTTCAACAATTGTGAAACAATACAATGAATAGTAACTGACACAAATTTTTTCGGGAAAATAATGATTTTTTCTGAGTTAAGACACATAACAGCCCCCATTTTTCTGTTGTTGCATTGCCTCAATTAACATTAGATTCTATTGTGGTAGCAATAACTTCTGTTGTCATCCTAGTCGTTGTAATACTACCACAATTAATCGTAAACACTTTTAGTTTCATTGTATGGTGCAACTATATTCGTGTAAAATCTGTAAGGAATTTTTGTTCGGGTTTACACTGGCGTAAGACCCAATGAAATACATATGATTTGCCTTAAGAAACTTCATGAGCATACTGTAATACGATTTCAAAGGCCCTAATAAAATCCATATGTGCCTACTGGTTCATTCTTGGATGAGTCTATTGAGTTCAAAGTCATTCTTATCACTTTTCAAAGAACTGCCATCTGAACTTCATGGCTGTTGTTTCATGCCTTCTCAGTCATGCAGGTATATGTATGAAATGGCAAAAGCCGATGAACAAAGTTATTATTGTGGTTTCCATTGGTGGCAGATATGAGATTATTATGATCTGAGTTATTTTTCGAGCTGAAACATATCTTACAGAAGTGTAGAAAAGTAAAACGTGACTTGTAAATTGAACAGTTGAAACCCTAAATTAGGAAAAATAATTTACTGTAACTGTTACATTAAACAAAATCGACCGATCTGTGATACGTGCTAATTGATTGATTTCAATTGTATGATTCGAATATCGTATGGGTTATGTATAATCAGCTTACAGAACAATTTAGGAGCCGCATATGACGCGCATCGATTTTCATTGATTTTTTTACTTCATGCGTATTTTCGTCGTAATTAACCAATTTAATAAATTGCCTTCATCATGACGTTCAACTGATAGCACAACGACTTATGAGTGTATTACAGATGTTCGTAATTAAAAATACAACGTTTTTGTCTGTTTAAGCCGGCAGTCCGGCAATACCCAGCTTCATGGGCTTTATCATATTGCACACAATCGATTCCCTGGCATGCCGTAGGGTGTTCTCGTCTCGAGTTCTTCTGTCATGTACGCCATGTGCATAAAATCCAGAAGAACTACTGCGACATGTTGGAAATCTCTACGGGCTTGCATATTGATCAGCCTTTTGATCCTGTCATAGACCGAAAGGTGAAAAAGGATAATGAACAGAAAGCCAGTCTCTCCCATTCAGACATGATGGCTCGTAAAAATAGGGATGTCACCTGGTTTTGCCCAAAAATCAAAACATCGTTTGGGACAAGTCATATAAAGTAAAAACAGGTTCATCCGCAGCAACAAACGACTTAAGCAGTAATCCACCAGATAACGTTACATGCAGAATATTAGTAAAGTGCTGTAAAATTTATTATGAACGTGAAACTTATCATCTCGATTCAACAGCTTCCGAAGGCTAAAGCACTATTCTTCATGGCAAAAATACCTGGCTGAAACATTTCAAGAACGAAAAAGTCATCAAATTTCCAGAAAAATACGCTAGTATGTAACCAAATTGCATGCAGCAAAAAGTAAATCTTTAATGCTAAAGGCACAATCAACAAGGAGATCTATCAGAAGAAATTGTTTGCAGAAGCGGTGCTACCATATCCAAAGTACAAAAGCCTTGTTTTGGGCCGATTTGGCATCATGCCACTATGCAACTGTGATGGGTATTAACAAGCAAGTCAAGTGAACATTATTGCAAAACCTCGACCCTTAAAATTGCCCGGAGCTGACCAATCGAGAGATATTGGGCTCTGGTGACAGAAGCACCACGGAAAAGAAGCAAAGATAAAACATCAAATACTTCCAATTTGGACAAAGGCGGCTTCTACCGTTCTGAAGGCTGTACAAACCTAATGGACGGGTGGCATAAGTTAAAAAATTACACTAGCACATACTAGAAAAAACCAAAGACCGCTCT